>JAVKPL010006291.1:0-26389 GCA_032173675.1 Gastrolobium villosum
TTCGACATGTTAGAACACATTTTAATATTAAATAATATTTTTAATTTATGTTGCGTATATTATATTAAATATTTAATAACTTAACAAAAAAAATAAAGCTAAACTTATAATACCCATTAATTTTGCAAAGAAACATAAGATATCATAAACATTTATATTAAATTCAATAAAATAATAATAGTAATCCAACGAATCTAATAGTTAGAACTAAAAACGCAACACAACTCAACATTTGAACCTTTTTCTGAGTTTCTACAACCTGCATTGAAGTGTCGGGAAGTGTCGGAATGTCGGAGAGTGTCAGGAAGTGTCGGATACGACACAACACGTCGAGGTTTTTGAAGTGTCGGTGGTTCATAGTTTCAGACTCCCTAAAAGTAACTGACCTTCCAAATTCTGATATGTTTTTCAACAATGGCAGCAAGTCGTTTTACCTTCAGTTTCGAAGTATAATCCAGCTGCTCATAGAAAATGGCCATAAGACGATTTTCTTTAACTATATTAAGAGCTGGTGATCAAGGTTCCTAGTAAAGTGAAGAGACCTATTAGACCTTCCTGCATGCCTGATGCGTGGTCCTTAAAAGACTCTCAAGAGCAACAATTTTCCATTCCACAAAATCACCTCCTAAAAGTCTCATTACTTCACCTTCTGAGAGGGAAAGGTTGGCAGGTAACTGTGCTGCATCTGATCTCTCATCATTTGTAGATTGGTTATCTAAGAGTTTTTCTTTTAGTAAGCTTGTTTGAAAGTTTGAGCTCATTCGCAATATCTTGACTAAACCATTCAGATAACAGCCTTTTATTGTGTTCGACTTCAGGGTATTGAAGAGATGGTGTGGCCATTCTAAAACCATCCCCGGACATGAAATGAATTGTTACCAACCATGAATAAGATAAACAAATGTTAAACATCATGCACCATTCTAATACATGTCAGTGTAAAGAGTGATCTTTCTATTGCACGTAGCTACAATACAATAATTTCCCACCATAAAAGCAGGACGGCCTCCACTTATTCCATTTGTTATACAAAGTCACATCTATAATAACCCTCACTAGTAATTGGGGATTTAATATTGAAGAATAATTAGAAGTAAAAGGAATAAAGTCACCTTTGGTGAAAAAGGAGTTAAAATGACAGTTAAGGGATATAAATGCGGGTAAACAAAGTTACCCGAAAAATGAAAGTAAAGTTAAAAATATGACTAGAAAAATATTCTAGTCCATTAGGTAAAGTTTGGTAATAAATGGAGGTGTGTAGATAGATAAACTTTTACCCAGTTAAAGTAACTTAAATTTTACACACAGTGAAATCCTTATTTCTCCTTCTTTATACGTGATGCTCCCTTTCTTTTCTCTCTCCCCTCATCCCTCCCAAGCCCGTGGCTGCATCAAGGAGAAGAAGGCCTAGGGTTCATTTCTTTCTTCCTTCCATTCTCACTCATTTGGCCATCAAAAAGCATGATTCCACACATGTAAATCATAGGAAAAAGTCCAATGAATCCATCCCACCTATTAGTTTGAGCTATCATTGCTTGTGTGAGGAGATATTTCCTTCCCCTTTTGCGTGGCACTATTCATCAAGAAGGTAAAATGGAGCTTTTGATGGTGATTCTCTTGGTGAAGGTCTTCTAGGCTTTGGGTAGTTGCTTTAAGGTAACAAAGCTCCAACCCTATGATTTTAGTCTTTTGATTTATGTTGTGAAGAATTGTGAGCATAATTTGAGTGGAAAATAAAGTAGTTCACCACTTGGATTGATGATGGATTATGAAGGTGTGTTATATTGGAACGGAAGTAAGTATTTGAATATGTTTAAAAAAAAAAAAAAATCCATGGTGTGGCTCCCTTGTGATTCGGCCTTCATATGGTTATGAGGGAATGATGTATAAAATTTTAATCCACGTAGTTGGAAGGCTTCATGTGTTGAAATAAGTGGAAAAGTGATGAATGAGTAAGAATACAAAGTAAGAAAAAAATATATTAGGGTGTCATGCCTTTAGGCTAGGCCATAAGGTGCCATAGAGGGATTTTGTCCAAAATTTAATTGGACAATATATATATATATATATATATATATATATATATATATATATATATATATATATATATATATGCATGTTTGTGCAAGTTGCAAAGTTAAGGAAAAGAAATGGAATGATAAAGAAAGAGCACCTTAGGCCTTCCTTTAAGGATTTCGGCCTTATAGGGTAAAGATAAGGAGGATTAGACCATGTGCTATTTTATTAAAGTGTGAGTTTTCAATATATGAAATTAATAAGAATATGTAATGAAATGGTCTAGACTTGTATATTGGCATAGGATTGGCAAAAATGTAAAGAAAGGAAAATTAAGCGATAAAATGTATGCCTTATGGAAAATCTAGGCATGATAGCATTTTATTGATTGGTATTTGTGGATTCTTTCTCTAGGTGTACCTAGAGACTAAAAAGGATCAGAATCTCTTGAAGAAATATAAGTAACTTGTGTCACAAGTAAGCAGATCGATAAAGCTTCAAGAGGTAAGCTCTATGTTTAAGGAGTCTTTTCCTACTTGAGTGCTCCACCATAGTTAGTGGACTATGGTTGGACTATATGACTGTGTGGACACTCTGTATAGGTGCATTCATATAGAGATATTTGATGATATGATATGATATGACATGATATAATATGATAAGACTGTTTCTGATATGATTTATGTATTGACTTTTGGTACACGGATGTCTTCTTGGGTTTTGCCTGAGATTGACAGTGTACACCTCTGAGTTACTCTATTTCCGTTTGGGGCTATCCCTTGGAAATGACGGCGCACGTCTCTGTTATGATATGATTATATGTTCTGCTCAGTTATGATATCTGCTATATGTTGTATCTGTATACTCTGTATCTGACTTTCATGCAGGAGTGAGCCAGGGGTATGGAGAATTCTCTATAAACCTGGAGCTTACTGGGATTTGTAATCTCACCCCTCTTTGGGGCAATATTTTCAGGTGTACAGACTTCCGGTGAGCCTTCCTTAGGCAGGGACGCGACACGTAGCTGAGACTGTTGTCGTTCTGGATTTTTGGGTAGCAGTAGGCTACTATTTTTTTTGGAGTGTATCTATATAATTACATTTCTGCCATTTTGAGGATCTGGATGTTCGATCCTTTATTTTGTATATGGCCTGTATATGTCTTGTACATGTTCTTCAGTTTGACGCATGTACATCTTTGTATTCAGGCATGTGGATATGATTATGTAGAACTCGGTTATAATTATGTCTTGGATTGCATGACTGGTACTTCTGGATATGCATACTGTATAAACTGTCTATCAGGAACTCTTATGAGTGGGATTGGGAAATCCCCGGTTGTCCGATTTACAGAGGTTACTCTGCCCGATTTTCGTTAACGCCTTATGAACATTAAAAGAGAAAAAGAAAAAGTTAGCTCGTATTTTCGTAAGTTTAAGTTTTCCGCTGTTTCTGTTTTTATCATATGTATGTTAATTGAACCGGCTCGAGACGGGTAATGATCTGGAAGTAATGATGAAAGCAAATCAAGATCTGATAGAGGCTAATAGGTTGGCCAATCAACAGATGATGGAAGCTAGCCGTGCGGCGAATATTGAAATGATGAGGTTACTCCTTGCGGAGGTGAGGGCGGGTGGACAAGGTCCACAACAGCAGCCACAGCCACAGCCACAACCACAGCCTATTCCTCCTCCCCATAATCCCATTGTCGTGGAGGGGGAAAGAAACAATGAAGAGTCTAGTCACAGGGGTGGTGTGGCACAACCAGTGAATAACAGAGAACAACGAGAAAGAATGCTTAATGCCTTCCGGAAACATGCACCACCAAATTATAAAGGAGGCATTGACCCCATTGCCGCCATTCAGTGGTTGGAAGAACTGGGGCGTATTTTTACTGTCATGGAGTGTGATGATCATCAGAAATTATTGTATGCTTCTTATATGCTGCAAAATGATGCAGCCGATTGGTGGAGAAACACCCGTCAGTCTTTTGAATGCCAAGGTTATGCTATCACTTGGCCTTTCTTTGAAAGACATTTTTTACTGAAATACTTTCCGGAAGAAGCCCGGTTAAGGAAAAAGGGTGAGTTTGAAGAACTGAGACAGGGTCAGATGTCTATTGATGAATACTTGAACAAGTTTAATAAACTGGCCAAATACTCTCATTTTCAAAGAGCACCACCTACTGAGGATGATCTGATCTTTAAATTTCATAAAGGACTACATGATAATATTTCTGAAAAGCTGGCAGGTGATTCGTTTGATACTTTTGCTGCACTTGTTAAAAAGTGTAAAAATGTCCAAGAATATTACAGAAGGAAGAATAAGGACCAGTCAGCTCCTAATTCCGGTCCTAAAAATACTACCGGAAATGCAAAAGGAAAGGGTTTGCAGGCGAAACAATCTGATGGTAAATTCAAGAAGACTGGAAATTCCAAGCACGGAAATTTTAAACCTGTTGCTCCATGTACTATCTGTGGAAGAACTCATGCAGGAGTTTGCAGGAAAGAAAAAGGGCTTTGTTATAAGTGTGGTCAACCCGGGCATTTTATTAAGGACTGCCCCTATGGTGGGGGACAGGTTTCTGCAATTCAGGCTACCCCGGCCCCTATGATGATAGAGGAGTCATCGCTTCCTCCTCCACCTCCTGTTGCCCGTGTATATGCAGTGACCCAGCCAGAGGCTAAGAGATCAACTAGTTTGGTTCGAGGTATGATTTCTATTAAAGATGAAATGCTTAGTGTCTTATTTGATTCTGGTGCTACACACTCTTTTGTAGCTGATTATGTAGTGAAAGCATTTGATTTGCCTGTGACGATAATGAAAACCCCTATGCGTATTGTTACGGCTGTGGGAAAGGTATTTCATGAAAAATATGTTTGTGAAAATGTGAAATTCAAGTATGAAGGCAAGGAGTATTCTGCTGATTTTATCATGCTACATCTTGCATCTGTAAATTTGATTTTGGGAATGGATTGGTTGTCTAAATACTGTGTGAAGATTGACTGCTGCAGTAAACCATTTCTGTCTCGTCTCATGATGATGAGGAGAAGTCTCCTTACTTGTCTGTACTTCGGGTTGTAAAGGCCTTGAAGGAAGGAGATTTCGGATTTATTATGTTAGGAGGTCTGGTGGGCGTCAATAAGGAGCCAATTTCTAATATTCCGGTTGTCTCCGAGTTTGAGGATGTCTTTCCGGATGAAATTCCGCACTTTCCTCCAGAGAGGGAAATAGAATTTTCCATTGACTTATTGCCTGGCGTGGGACCGATCTCTTTGGCCCCATACCGGATGTCACCTCTGGAATTATCTGAGTTAAAGAAACAGATTGAAGACTTGTCCAGGAAGAATTTTATCAGACCGAGTGTGTCTCCGTGGGGAGCACCGGTAATCTTTGTTAAGAAGAAGGATGGGTCTATGAGGTTATGTACGGATTATCGGCAGTTGAACAAGGTAACTGTTAAGAACAAGTATCCTTTGCCGCGTATAGATGATTTGTTGGATCAGTTGCGGGGTGCGACTGTATTCTCCAAGATTGATCTCCGGTCCGGGTATCATCAGATCCGGATAAAGCCGGACGATGTTCCGAAGACAGCGTTCAGGTCCCGATATGGACACTATGAGTACTTGGTTATTCCTTTTGGGCTTACAAATGCACCAGCCGTTTTCATGAGTTATATGAATCGAATCTTTAAGGCATACCTGGATCAATTTGTGGTTGTCTTTATTGATGACATACTGATATATTCAAAGAGCAAAGAAGAACATTCCGAGCATTTAAAGATTGTTTTGCAAATTCTGAGAGAGCATCAGTTGTATGCTAAGCCGTCAAAATGTGAATTCTG
Source organism: Gastrolobium villosum (assembly GCA_032173675.1). Classification (NCBI taxonomy): domain Eukaryota; kingdom Viridiplantae; phylum Streptophyta; class Magnoliopsida; order Fabales; family Fabaceae; genus Gastrolobium; species Gastrolobium villosum. The sequence continues at coordinate 5,860 of JAVKPL010006291.1, forward strand.
GCTTTCTGAGATACAATTTCTGGGCCATGTCATCTCGGCTGAAGGAGTGGCAGTGGACCCTAGCAAGATTGAAGCAGTGTTAGAATGGGAACGTCCTAAAAATATTACAGAGATCAGGAGTTTTCTTGGTTTGGCTGGGTATTATAGGCGTTTTATTGAAGGATTCTCACGGATGGTACTACCTTTGACACGGTTAACCCGTAAAGGGAACCCATTTGTGTGGACCCAAGAATGTGAAGAGAGCTTTCAAGAGCTAAAAAGGAAGTTGACTACAGCCCCGGTATTGATATTGCCGGATCCTACAAGTAAATTTGTTGTGTATTGTGATGCTTCTAAGTTTGGGTTAGGCTGTGTTTTAATGCAGTATCAACAGGTGGTCGCTTATGCTTCTCGGCAGTTAAAACCGCATGAAGAGAACTATCCGACCCACGATCTTGAGTTGGCAGCCGTAGTGTTCGCTTTAAAAATCTGGCGACATTTTCTATACGGGGCCGATTTCATTGTCTACAGTGACCACAAAAGTTTGAAATATCTGTTTGATCAGAAAGAGTTGAATATGAGGCAACGCCGCTGGATGGAATTTCTGAAGGATTATGATTTTGAATTGCAATACCACCCTGGTAAAGCCAATGTAGTAGCTGATGCTTTAAGCAGAAAGGCGATTGGTATGGCTAATTTGATGATGTCTGAGTATAATTTGATTGAGAAATTCAGGGATCTCCGCATTCCTGTGAATACAGAAGATAGCCCGCATTTATTGACTACTACGGTAGTCCAGAACTCCTTAGTCGAGCGGATCAAAGAAGCTCAATTGCTTGATAAAGAGATTCAGTCTATGAAAGATCAGGACTTCGTGTCCACTGATGGATTCGGTCGTAAGTTTTATAAGGATCGGATCATTGTTCCGAAAGGTCAGATGGTTGATGAGGTATTGGCTGAGGGCCATATGGGTAAATACACTATCCACCCTGGTGCTACTAAGATGTACCAAGACTTGAAAAGAAATTTCTGGTGGCCAGGAATGAAGAAAGATATTGCTCTGTATGTGAGTAAGTGTTTGACTTGTCAGAAAGTTAAGATTGAGCATCAGAGACCTTCTGGATTACTGCAGCCCTTGGATATTCCGGAATGGAAATGGGTCAGTATTTCAATGGACTTCGTAGTGGCATTACCGAGAACTCAGGCTGGTTTTGATTCTATATGGGTAGTTGTTGACAGATTGACAAAGTCTGCACATTTCATACCAGTCAAAACGAGTTTCTCTACAGAGCAGTTGGCTCGGTTATACGTAAGGGAGATTGTGAAACTTCATGGTGTTCCTGAAAGTATCATTAGTGATAGAGACCCTAAATTCACGTCTCGACTTTGGGATGCAGTGCAACAAGCATTTGGTACGCAGCTCAGACTGAGTACGGCTTATCACCCCCAGACTGATGGTCAGACTGAGAGGACTATTCAGACCCTGGAGGACATGTTGAAGGCTTGTGCCCTAGAACAAGGAAATGCATGGGATAAGTATCTTCCTCTAGTGGAATTTTCCTATAATAATAGTTATCATGCCAGTTTGGGCATGGCTCCCTATGAAGCTTTGTACGGTCGTAGGTGCAGGGCGCCTACGTGTTGGGCAGAAATTGGTGAGAGACAGATATTTGGGCCGGATATGGTCCAAGAGACTACCGATTAGATTATGATGATAAGGGATAGATTGAAGAAAGCACAGAGCCGCCAAAAGAGTTACTATGATGCAAAGCACCGACCCCTGGAATTTTCTGACGGGGATCATGTATTTATCTGTTTGTCTCCTACTACGGGTGTTGGGCGTGCTCTAGGAGTGAGGAAGTTGAGCCCTAGGTTCATTGGGCCTTACCAGATTATAAAGAGGGTCGGACCTGTGGCATACCAGCTTGCCTTACCTCCACATCTGTCAAACCTACATAGTGTTTTTCACATCAGTCAGCTTCGAAAATATGTGCCTGATGCGTCCCACATTGTTCAGCCGGACGTTATTGAAGTAAGAAAAGACTTGAAGTTTGTTGTGGGTCCGTTGAAGGTTCTAGCACGTGATGAAAAAGTATTGAGAAATAAGACTATTCCCATGATCAAGGTGCAATGGGAAGGATTGCCTCCTGAGGACGCTACTTGGGAGCGGGAGAATGAAATTCTTCAGCAGTACCCTGAGTTTGACGTCAGGTATATGTTATATTTGATATTTGATTTTGTGGGCAAAATCCTTAAAAGGTGGTGTGAATATAATAACCCTCACTAGTAATTGGGGATTTAATATTGAAGAATAATTAGAAGTAAAAGGAATAAAGTCACCTTTGGTGAAAAAGGAGTTAAAATGACAGTTAAGGGATATAAATGCGGGTAAACAAAGTTACCCGAAAAATGAAAGTAAAGTTAAAAATATGACTAGAAAAATATTCTAGTCCATTAGGTAAAGTTTGGTAATAAATGGAGGTGTGTAGATAGATAAACTTTTACCCAGTTAAAGTAACTTAAATTTTACACACAGTGAAATCCTTATTTCTCCTTCTTTATACGTGATGCTCCCTTTCTTTTCTCTCTCCCCTCATCCCTCCCAAGCCCGTGGCTGCATCAAGGAGAAGAAGGCCTAGGGTTCATTTCTTTCTTCCTTCCATTCTCACTCATTTGGCCATCAAAAAGCATGATTCCACACATGTAAATCATAGGAAAAAGTCCAATGAATCCATCCCACCTATTAGTTTGAGCTATCATTGCTTGTGTGAGGAGATATTTCCTTCCCCTTTTGCGTGGCACTATTCATCAAGAAGGTAAAATGGAGCTTTTGATGGTGATTCTCTTGGTGAAGGTCTTCTAGGCTTTGGGTAGTTGCTTTAAGGTAACAAAGCTCCAACCCTATGATTTTAGTCTTTTGATTTATGTTGTGAAGAATTGTGAGCATAATTTGAGTGGAAAATAAAGTAGTTCACCACTTGGATTGATGATGGATTATGAAGGTGTGTTATATTGGAACGGAAGTAAGTATTTGAATATGTTTAAAAAAAAAAAAAATCCATGGTGTGGGCTCCCTTGTGATTCGGCCTTCATATGGTTATGAGGGAATGATGTATAAAATTTTAATCCACGTAGTTGGAAGGCTTCATGTGTTGAAATAAGTGGAAAAGTGATGAATGAGTAAGAATACAAAGTAAGAAAAAAATATATTAGGGTGTCATGCCTTTAGGCTAGGCCATAAGGTGCCATAGAGGGGTTTTGTCCAAAATTTAATTGGACAATATATATATATATATATATATATATATATATATATATATATATATATATATATATATATATATATGCATGTTTGTGCAAGTTGCAAAGTTAAGGAAAAGAAATGGAATGATAAAGAAAGAGCACCTTAGGCCTTCCTTTAAGGATTTCGGCCTTATAGGGTAAAGATAAGGAGGATTAGACCATGTGCTATTTTATTAAAGTGTGAGTTTTCAATATATGAAATTAATAAGAATATGTAATGAAATGGTCTAGACTTGTATATTGGCATAGGATTGGCAAAAATGTAAAGAAAGGAAAATTAAGCGATAAAATGTATGCCTTATGGAAAATCTAGGCATGATAGCATTTTATTGATTGGTATTTGTGGATTCTTGCTCTAGGTGTACCTAGAGACTAAAAAGGATCGGAATCTCTTGAAGAAATATAAGTAACTTGTGTCACAAGTAAGCAGATCGATAAAGCTTCAAGAGGTAAGCTCTATGTTTAAGGAGTCTTTTCCTACTTGAGTGCTCCACCATAGTTAGTGGACTATGGTTGGACTATATGACTGTGTGGACACTCTGTATAGGTGCATTCATATAGAGATATTTGATGATATGATATGATATGACATGATATAATATGATAAGACTGTTTCTGATATGATTTATGTATTGACTTTTGGTACACGGATGTCTTCTTGGGTTTTGCCTGAGATTGACAGTGTACACCTCTGAGTTACTCTATTTCCGTTTGGGGCTATCCCTTGGAAATGACGGCGCACGTCTCTGTTATGATATGATTATATGTTCTGCTCAGTTATGATATCTGCTATATGTTGTATCTGTATACTCTGTATCTGACTTTCATGCAGGAGTGAGCCAGGGGTATGGAGAATTCTCTATAAACCTGGAGCTTACTGGGATTTGTAATCTCACCCCTCTTTGGGGCAATATTTTCAGGTGTACAGACTTCCGGTGAGCCTTCCTTAGGCAGGGACGCGACACGTAGCTGAGACTGTTGTCGTTCTGGATTTTTGGGTAGCAGTAGGCTACTATTTTTTTTGGAGTGTATCTATATAATTACATTTCTGCCATTTTGAGGATCTGGATGTTCGATCCTTTATTTTGTATATGGCCTGTATATGTCTTGTACATGTTCTTCAGTTTGACGCATGTACATCTTTGTATTCAGGCATGTGGATATGATTATGTAGAACTCGGTTATAATTATGTCTTGGATTGCATGACTGGTACTTCTGGATATGCATACTGTATAAACTGTCTATCAGGAACTCTTATGAGTGGGATTGGGAAATCCCCGGTTGTCCGATTTACAGAGGTTACTCTGCCCGATTTTCGTTAACGCCTTATGAACATTAAAAGAGAAAAAGAAAAAGTTAGCTCGTATTTTCGTAAGTTTAAGTTTTCCGCTGTTTCTGTTTTTATCATATGTATGTGTTAATTGAGCCGGCTCGAGACGGGGATGTTACAACATCTAAAACTATTTTGCCTGTCAGTTTAAAGGGAAAAAAAATAAAATGTGACTAAAGTGATCCTTAAGTCATCATCTATAAAAAGGTGAAAAAAGAAAAGAAAAAAGCTTCCATAATTACAAGAAATTGAAACTCTGGACTATAACATTAACTTCAGTTATTTGGATTTGTTGTAACTTTTACTTTAGCTACAATGCAATTTTGGTTATTTGTAAATGCGAAATTTTTCTACAACAAATACCTAATAATTACTACAGTTATTTTGACTAACAAATCTAAAGGAATAAAATGTACCAAAAAATAAAAAACTAGAGGAAGTCAAATATATTTGAACAATGTCAAAAAAATGCAGTATTTTAAAGAGGTGACTGGTTTCTTTCCAATGATATAATCTCCAAAAGCTAACTTCTAAGGAGATGGCATAAAACAGCCTGTTTATTTATTGATTGTAGATCCATAAGAAACAAGCTTTTGTTGAAGTACCAAGTGATGCAGTCATTCTCACTTAATTACAATGCAACAGCATCTGCCTCTTTCTATATCTCAATTTCAATAAACAAACTGAAACCTAATACCAAATTAAACAGCTCAGAGGTTGTGAAATCAACTTGACATGGAGTACGGCAAATAGATAAATGAAGTCATGAACAAATACCAGAGATCACAATCACATTATTAACTCATTGCTAGTTAATTAGGAACTACCTGATGCCTGAGGAGATGATGTAATTCCACAAAGTATGCGAAGAACAGTCACTTGACATTGAGAAGACAAACAGTTTAAAAGCCCCAAAAGTCTAAAAACAATATTTTCTGACTGCATTGGATTTCCATCCTTATCAGCAAATGCTAATTCCCAATGCCCTGGCTTTGATACTATATTTGCAATCGTTGAAGCAGCTAATGACTTCAGCTCATATGAAGGATCCTGCTCATCAAAAAGAGCTTCTATAAGAGATGGAAGAACTGAAGATGGTTGCATTGTCATTCAACCCTGACAAGTTATATAATGCATACAAACTTGGTTCCCTTCTATTACGATCCAGTAGTAAGGTATAGGACTTGGAGTCTCATATCGGAAACATAAAATTCTAGTGTGGGTTATATAGACTTTGGGCTCTTCTACCTTACAAGCTAACTTTTGGGATGAGGCTCTCCTAAGGTCTGTATCAACTGGTATCAGAGCTTCAACTATGTCTTCCAGTTGCAATCGAGCGAGGCGATTGGAGACGCTAGCATTGCATTGTTCGCTCAGAGTTAGTAAAAAATTAGCGCCAAGCCAGCCTGCGTGGGCGCCGGAGCTGCGGAGCGTGATGAGATATCACGATCTAGTTGCAAGGTATGGGACTTGGACTTTGGGTTTATATGGATTGAGGGGTTTATATGGATTTCGGGCTCTCCTAGACCTACCTTACAAGCTAGCTTTTGGGATGAGTGTAACAGCCCGTTACGTACCGGTATTGTTAACATTGATTATGATATTAAGCGCAGTTACAATCACAGTAATTGGGTTAATTAAATTACGGGCAAACTTTTTCCTTTCATCATATTCTCTTTTCATAACCATAACCTTTTCCGTAATCAATTAAAGCAACACTATAATTGTAAATGCCATACGCGGAAGCATCTAGCTTAACAACAACACTAAACTTTTCTTTTTATTCAACTCATTTTAAACCCATCAACTCATTCTCCTTTCTTACCAAGTTCTAGCCCTTTACGTAAGCTACGCGTGGTTTCAAACCACGAATCATTTGGAGTTCTACCCAACAAGTTATGCCCCTTTCTTTAAGTCAAGAAAAACCTGAATTTTCAAAAATTGCACTGTGGTAATCGATTACCAGTGGGTGGTAATCGATTACCACCTGTCAAAAATGAGGCAGTAGCCAAATTTTGACCTCCTCTGTTCTGGTAATCGATTACCAACTTTGGGTAATCGATTACCTCACATGGTAATCGATTACCAAGCCTCAGTAATCGATTACCAGTGAAGACAGTAGCCAATTTTCGTCCCCTGTTGCATGGTAATCGATTACCATGCTTGGGTAATCGATTACTATGCAGCAAAAGTGACAGATTACAGCATTTTAAGCCCCAAAAAGGTTGTGTAATCCATCCCAAACACCTAAGTACTCCACACAACACTTAAACATACTCTAATCTAGGCACTAGGCCCCTTCAAACATGCATTTTCATTCAATTATGCAACATTTACATAGTCTTTAATATAATGGCCAATTTACATCAAATATGGTCCATTTTACAACATGTTCACCAAGACTTCAATTACAATGAATTTGGCAATGGACAAGTCCCATGCTCACTCAAATATACAATATATTCACATGTCCTACATATACATCATATTGAAGGATCTAACATGTGTTCATGAGCTTATTAAGCATGGCATTTTCAACATGCATAGATTCATGACCTAAGTCTAAAGCATACATCATATGCAAGATGTGTCTCTATCCAATGCTCATCCCATGGTGCCTCCAACATGCACCTCATGCTCCACTCTTCCAGGCTCAACCTGACCTGAAATGATGCCCCACAACACGGGGTGAGATATATAAATATATCTCAGTAAACCAAGGGCCCTGGAGGTTTCTCCACCCCATGGCTCACTCAATGTGCAAATACAACATCATATAATATGCATGTAATACAATATCACCCATCAACTGGAGACAACCCGAGAACATCCACTCATGGATTCATGTTCAAGGACTCCATCATATAACTCCCGAGACAGTCCTGGCGCCTCTCCCATGGTTGAGAAGACTCCATGGCAATACCCAACCGGAACTCCTCATGAGCCCTATCCGGCGGACGTCCCCGTTTGGATCATCCTGGCGCCGCTCCCAGAGTCGACTCCACGGCAAAACCCGACTGGCATTCTCACAAGGACGAACCCAGCGGATGTCCAAACTCCACACACGTCAACTGGCCAGTGACCAAACAATTTTCACAAAAATCAAGCAATATGCATACAAGCACACAATCACACAATGTCATAACCACATAATCCAACCACAACCATCCACTAGGTGTGGTGGAGCACACAAGGGCTAAACCCCAGTTCCAATGGTTACCTCAATACCGAGCCCATGCTCCAAACGTAAGCTCCAAGCTTACCCGCTCCCAAAGCGTCCAAGAGAGGCAACCTAGATAATCCACAACATGATTATCAAATCATTTACAATTCAATCATTTATCTCAAATACTCATTCATTTAACTTTAATCTCTTTTATAACTCAAATTACCACATACATCATGAATCACACATTCTTTCTTCTCATTCCACTATACCACACTATACCATTATCCAATTAAACATCATATTTATATCATTTTCCATCAAATTCACAACCTTTACATCATTTTTCCTCCAAACCACCCTATGGTTCGAATTCCTCAAAGATTGGTTCTACAAGGTTTTCAGTTTATTTTAACACTAATACTACTCATGTGATCTCATTATCAACCTATACCAATGGTTCATCATTCAATTATTAAATTTCATCACTTACCCATTTTCATGAAATTTCCACAAATTTTTCCTAAGTTAAAAACCTAACTTTTCACCAAAATTTATCATAGCATTTCTAGCTTTCATGCATCATTCTAAGGCATTTTCATCTAATAGCATTTTTCCATTTGAGCTCTCTATCATCACACATCTAGAATCAAAGGTTTGAACATAAATTTCTAGATCTATGAAATCAACCATCAAAATACCACAAATATACTCACAATGTGTTGTATGATCACCACCAAGGCTTCACTAAACCATTAGAAGATCAAAACTCCAAGAAAACTCCAAAACCCAACATGGTTCGGATCTGTACAGTCCAAAAACGCAGCAATGGAGGTGGTTTCATGGCTTCTAAGTGTTACCAATGGATCTAGAAGGTTGTTTACAATAGATTTCAACACCAAAATCAAGTGATTTGGTGGAGAAATGAAGAAATGGCACAAAGGAGAAGAAATGGGTTCTTGTCTTCCATGGAGGGAGGAAGGCACGGGAGAAAGAAGAAAAAGAAAGAAGAAAAGGAGGAGGGAGGCGTGGGGGTCAAGTGAGTTTTGGCCCCGCGGGTCCCACACACGATCTAACTTTCACTCCGATAAAAATTCTGATCATATATTCTTAATCTACATATTTTTCCAGTCCATGACATATTTTTCTTTCCTCAAAATATTGATAAAAATTTCACACTTATCGGTACACTCATACCGCAGTATCTTTCACTTAAAAAGTCACTATTCATCACTTTTTCACAAATTTGCCTATTCACTCAATTTTCCGTCCTGATTCCATTTCCAGCATTATTTTTGTCATATTAAATCTCTAACTCCATTTTTCATGCCTCGGTTTACGTTCTTGGCAAATTACCATTTTGCCCTTTTTGCCCATTTTGGCCCTAATTCTCGGATTTTCACTAATCCTTCCCTTTTAAACCCACATTTTTTCACATAAATTCACATTTAATTTTCCGAGGTGTTATATTCACCCCACCTTTTAGGAATTTTGTCCGCAAAATCAACTATGCACATATGCTAACTCGGGATACAGCCAGAGAATCTCAGTCCCCCGTACCCAAGAAGCTCCATCCAGTGCGCGGACACCAAAATAATTATTTACATTTTTATCTTTTGGCTTTTCAGCCACATTTCACAATAGTCTTGCCTTTCAAAGGCCCAATGGGAGACCTCAAGTCCTTCCCAATCTCAATCTCAACCGGTGACACCACATGTGAACAACCGGAGCGCACCACACAGTTGTGCTCTATCAATGCTTTACCAAGCCACTTTCTTTCAATTTCTTTTCACTTTCTTTTCACAAGTCAGGCTACCAAGCACATATAGCTCATATTTTCACTTGGCAGGTTTTCCTACCAAATTAACATATCAACCTATATACCCTTAGGGTTATGCTACATCCTATTCAATCTGTGCCACACAGGCAACTCTTACTTATTGGCACAATACAGCCACAATTTTCCTTCTTTGAATTTTATCTCCACGGAGTATTAACTCTTGTCATCAATCTCTTTCACATTTCTTATTCCACATCAAACACTATTATGGAATCTCACAGCCTCTCAGTGCAACTCACCGAGTACTCATCCAGTTCACGCTCACTATACCTTTATTTTCTGAGGGACGAATCCCCATTTTTGGCACCTAGCCACAACTCGTATATCCACATTTTTCTTTTCTCATGTTCTCAACCTACAACGTACAATTTCACCTCAACACTTCATCTTTAACAAGCAACATCTTTGTGCTCAACTGTCAATCTATCCTTAAAAGTTCAACAACTTCACCAAAACACAATGGCGAATCTCTCTCTCAAGACCTTTATCTGGTCCCCAATGGACCACACATTATAATTCATACCTCACATCAGTCATTTCAACGCTTTCATCACGAATTTACTCATGAATTTTCATACACTAAATCATACTTGCAATTTCAATTAATCATCTCAAAACTTAACACATAGTTCATCATTGATTTCTCACATTAAAGGCAACATGCCCAAGATTTCCATTAACAATTTTCTTTAATTACCGTTCCATACTCATTTATCAATTCCACATGTGTTTCATTCTATACATTTCACCTTCATTATCATTTCACTTAACCAGTATGTATTACTCCAAGGTCACACATCATCTTTTTCTCATATCTATCCCATCACATAGGGATTTTCAAAGCCTACTTATCATGCCACTAGGAACTAAATCCATCCTTGTCATTACTTTCATAAATTCATATCGGCTATCACACAAGTCTCTCGGACTATCAAAAGTACCACTAGCACACTCAACCACATATCTCGGAACCTAGCCAAGAACAACATTAACATTGTGTATTTCAACACATTACTCACAATAATTTTTGCATCTATACTGCTCCATCAGTAACTCTACCACCAGGGTAGGGATATCAACCTTTCATTTTACCAAATACATTTCTATTTAACAACTAGCATCACACCTTCTTACTTGAATAAATCACAATTAATCCCTTATTAACATCCTTGGCCATTCAGGCCACCAACTTAACTTAACATCTCACCATCACAAGCCTTTACATAAAACTTTGACTCAATCCATCATCACTAATCAATTTTCCATTCCCTTCACATAGGGTGATAATCCAATAATTCATTTCACAATTTCTGAGAAACCATAATTCCATACTACCACACTTGGTATACACTCATGCACATCTCCGAGTGCTCAATTTCATAATCCAAACTGCCATCTCATGGCACTGCACATTTTTCATCATATTTGGCATATTACTGTTCACTTATATTTTCCAAAATTTCACCTCTTGCGTTCCTCACAAGATACAATCCTCTAATGCAATGGGTAAGAACATCCTTAGGTTTAACCCCTCGAGCTCTTGCTGTCCTAAGGGCCCCAGGTGCAATGCCCCACCAATCAGAGAATCTGTCCTTGTAATTCACGCAAGAAGAGGTAACATGCCATAGGCTGTACTAACAGTCCCACTAACACAAGGTTCTACCTCACACTACATTACTTATATAAAATAATAATAATCTCCGGGAACATAATCCATACGGAGATAGCCACATAATCCGGGCATATAAGCCACACAAGGATAAACACATTCACATCAAATCCGTATATAACGGCAAACAAATTCTTATATAGATACATAATGGTATACTAGATATCTCCTACTTTTGCACCATCCACTCTAATTTTCCAATATGGTTCTTTTCTCAACATTCTACTCATTCACTTGACTAGTCATTATTCTTAGTCTACCATACAATCATCGCCACACGATCCCAACATATTTCTCATTCTTTGACACATAATTCTCAACTCTTAATAGTACCCATATTTGGTACGGTTCTAATCTGTTGTCCATCATGACTCATAGCAACCATGCTCAACACTGTGGAAGATCCACTTCCTTAACATAGCATCACTTTACTCTCAATATTTCACTAGGACACCTAGGGTGCCATCATTTAACAGTCCATGCATTCTGCGCATCGGGACCACCAGATACTTTTCAATTTCGAGCAACGCTCGCCTGGGACTTCCAAGAGCAACACCTCTTAGGATTCAATCCACAAGGGGAAACCCAGGACAACATTAATTGTCACATCATTACCAACATGTGTGCCATGGTATAACTTGCACACTGGGACTCCATCATGAATCCCATACCACATTGAGCATCCAATGACACTCCAAAGAGACAATCCCTTCCAACATTTCCCATCATAGGGAATTTCACTTACATCATTACTCTTTTACTAAAAATAATTTTTTTCTCTTTCCACAGAGTTTACTAACTCAAAATAGCACAAATATACATTTAGGCACCCCGGCCTTCACAAAACATATAGATATACACATTTATATATTTTGGCGTTTAGCCATCACAGGATTATTATCCACACGAAGTTACACCACATCCTCAACCTTTGCAATGCTCCACAACACCATGGAAGCATATTAGTATAATCAATACACCACACTCGGTTATATTTTCTCACCTCACATTTATCAAGTCCAACCATCCTTAACTTATGGACTCTCACACTTTCAAACAAATTCATCCAATGCCTTACATGGCAATTTCCTCAACTTCTTGTATTTTACTTTCTATACACATGATATCCTCACTTATGTTCAGCCAACATTAATTCATCATGGACTAAAGTCCCAATTTCACATTGAATCTTTCCAACACATCATTTCCATAGTCCTTTCATGTTACTCACAATCCTCAATCCATATTTTGAAATTTCATTTTATTTCTACATTCAAGCATCTTAAGTCATCCAAGTGTATGCCCTCATCAAGGGTCTTATAACCTTATACTTTACCCTAAGGTATCCAATATTACATATAACACTCATTTTCAAATTTTTACAATTTCATCGGGGTTCCAATTCCCCACCATGTCAAAGACATACCACTAATTCTCACATATACTCCATTGTTCTAACTCCCATACATTTAGGGAAAACTTACCAACATCATAATACCAATATCAACCCAACTCAATCATTCTTACTCACCATAAGGCCACATTCAACTATGGTAGCATTCTACCCAAAGTGGTTAAGCATCTTATCTCCATTCATTCTCACTAAGTCCTCCATTACATCAAATTTATTCACTAACGTATCCATCCGTGGAGCAGTCAACACTGCACCCACAACCTCAGCTTAAGGACTGGCATTGGTGCTCCAGGGTTGTCACGAAGGCATCTTATACTGACCACACATTGAACACAAAGGAATGGGTTGATCAGGCCCAAACTAAGGAATCACATGTGTAGCAGTCAATAAGTGTCTACGTACAACTATACAGCACTCACCTCAATTACACAATCATCAGAGTTCCCTAAAGAAACTGCTCTGATACCATAAAATGTAACAGCCCGTTACGTACCGGTATTGTTAACATTGATTATGATATTAAGCGCAGTTACAATCACAGTAATTGGGTTAATTAAATTACGGGCAAACTTTTTCCTTTCATCATATTCTCTTTTCATAACCATAACCTTTTCCGTAATCAATTAAAGCAACACTATAATTGTAAATGCCATACGCGGAAGCATCTAGCTTAACAACAACACTAAACTTTTCTTTTTATTCAACTCATTTTAAACCCATCAACTCATTCTCCTTTCTTACCAAGTTCTAGCCCTTTACGTAAGCTACGCGTGGTTTCAAACCACGAATCATTTGGAGTTCTACCCAACAAGTTATGCCCCTTTCTTTAAGTCAAGAAAAACCTGAATTTTCAAAAATTGCACTGTGGTAATCGATTACCAGTGGGTGGTAATCGATTACCACCTGTCAAAAATGAGGCAGTAGCCAAATTTTGACCTCCTCTGTTCTGGTAATCGATTACCAACTTTGGGTAATCGATTACCTCACATGGTAATCGATTACCAAGCCTCAGTAATCGATTACCAGTGAAGACAGTAGCCAATTTTCGTCCCCTGTTGCATGGTAATCGATTACCATGCTTGGGTAATCGATTACTATGCAGCAAAAGTGACAGATTACAGCATTTTAAGCCCCAAAAAGGTTGTGTAATCCATCCCAAACACCTAAGTACTCCACACAACACTTAAACATACTCTAATCTAGGCACTAGGCCCCTTCAAACATGCATTTTCATTCAATTATGCAACATTTACATAGTCTTTAATATAATGGCCAATTTACATCAAATATGGTCCATTTTACAACATGTTCACCAAGACTTCAATTACAATGAATGTGGCAATGGACAAGTCCCATGCTCACTCAAATATACAATATATTCACATGTCCTACATATACATCATATTGAAGGATCTAACATGTGTTCATGAGCTTATTAAGCATGGCATTTTCAACATGCATAGATTCATGACCTAAGTCTAAAGCATACATCATATGCAAGATGTGTCTCTATCCAATGCTCATCCCATGGTGCCTCCAACATGCACCTCATGCTCCACTCTTCCAGGCTCAACCTGACCTGAAATGATGCCCCACAACACGGGGTGAGATATATAAATATATCTCAGTAAACCAAGGGCCCTGGAGGTTTCTCCACCCCATGGCTCACTCAATGTGCAAATACAACATCATATAATATGCATGTAATACAATATCACCCATCAACTGGAGACAACCCGAGAACATCCACTCATGGATTCATGTTCAAGGACTCCATCATATAACTCCCGAGACAGTCCTGGCGCCTCTCCCATGGTTGAGAAGACTCCATGGCAATACCCAACCGGAACTCCTCATGAGCCCTATCCGGCGGACGTCCCCGTTTGGATCATCCTGGCGCCGCTCCCAGAGTCGACTCCACGGCAAAACCCGACTGGCATTCTCACAAGGACGAATCCACCAGCGGATGTCACAAAAATCAACTCCACACACGTCACAGCGGTATTGTTAACATTAATTATGATATTAAGCGCAGTTACAATCACAGCAGTTCATTTATAAAAATGAGAATAAACTTTTTCCGATTATTACGCGAACAGTAAAAGTATAAAAAGCGTAATAATAAAAAGCTGTGACCGTAACTGAAACACTAGCGGAAGACTTTCTTAACTATTTATACACTTTATTTTATTACCTACAAGAAACTAAGGGGTTCCCATAAACCCACTTAGCCAATTCCTCACTTTTACGTTTTTACCACTTAACCGGACTTGCTAATTGTTTTTCTACGAACACCAAAATAAAAATCCGAACTTAAACTCCAGGTCATTCTTTTTCCTTATTCAATTACCTTTCTAACAAGCTATCACACACTTGATTCCGAGCTCGTGAGCTCCGGTTATCGCCGTTTGAAGTTGGACAAACAACATTGTCTACCAACTCCGAAACAGTCTAAAAACGTCCAAACTTCACGGAATAAACTGCACCTAACCACAAGGACACTGCCTCTCAAAATTTTACACCATAAACTAGACACCTCAAACTTCGATTTGATATATCGTACGCTTAATTTGACCAAGTAACGAAGCGGGAATTAATTTCCCAACACAGACCCGAATCTGCCCACTGGTGCTGGCCAGAAACAGGGCAGTGCGTAACAACAGCCCTCATGGGCTGCGCACACCACCAATGAACCTAGGCTTTTGACACAACGTAGGGGACATCCTAAGCTTCAAAATGGCGTATGGCACGTCCCAATCGGACCACTATGGAGAGAGATACGCTCCTCCAAAGTTCACCCAAAAACTGCCAATTCTACAGAAAATTCGCCAGAGTTTCCTTTGTATTTCCAAGAATCCCCAAATTTTCATAACCTGTTTAACATCACTATTACACCTGAAATCCAGCAAAATCCAATGGGTGGCACACACAAGGTCCAACAACGCCTTGGGGCACTTACAACCCAATCCAATAAACACTTAAAACATAAACATTTTCATGCATAAACCATAATGCAAATAATCATAAACCTACAATGGGCCTAAAGCCCTTCCATCACATTACATACATTCATGGTACATTTACAATACTGGATTACATTTACATTTCCAACTTTAACTTTAAACTACAAATATTTCATATTACAACATCACTTGCCAAATACATACATAACTAAAATGACATGAAACTAAACTTAGCCAAAATAACATGAACATGATGCTAATGGACTCCTCCTACATACATATACATGTTCATGCTCTAAGTCTAGCCTAGGCCAAATGGCCACCAAAAAGTACACCATACACCACCGCTCCACTCGTCATCACGCGGGCTTCTTGCCCGCTGCTCCGTGTCCACTGGTACATCCTGAAATAAATGCCCCGAGACGGGGTGAGATATACGGATATATCTCAGTAACCAAGAGGTTCTGGAGAAAACTCCACCCAATGGTTCACTTCGATGTATACAAATAGCATAAAAACAACACCACTGTTATAAAACGGGATAAAGCAAGGGATTTAGAGAAATGGGGGATATATCAGAACAACTACGACATGCGGGATGGTAGCTACCAATACCACGCCATGTCCTCGGCTATACGCCTATGGGTACTACCCCTGGCGTGTTCATAGAACAACCCACCAAGGTACCCCTTCCAACCATATACACCCGAGACAACCTAGTGTGCTCCTATCCGGATAACACACCACGACCCTGGGTCAACTGGAACTCCCTCTCGGAGACCTATCCAGTGGCAGTCCGGAACACTTGCCCGAAGGCTAAAAAATATCTACTGGCCAGAGATCTGGTACATAAGTACCCACTGTGATAATGCACATGCATGCTCATGCTGTTCTACACTACTCATACACACTTCCTACCATTGCCATCAACTAGCAAGGTGGAACACAAAAAGGGGAACAAGCCCCAGTACCAAGAGGTTACCTTTCTTTCTTTCTTTTTACTAAGCTCCGCAGACTCCACTTGCAGCGCTTAACAGGGAACGCCTACAAAGAGGACAATTCCCCCCAATTAGAACTTTGAACTCATGAATTTCAACGTACATTTGTAAACCACAACACTTACCTCAATCCACTTGATCCAGGACCAAGGGCAATCCACTGTTTCACTGTTCCAAGTCTATGTCCACGTACGGCAACCTGTACAACCATGCACGACCGTCAGTTTCAGTCACAATACGTCGGAACGCAAAAACGTCAAATTTCCTCCTCCCCCCCCCCCAAAGGTTCGGCCATACAAGGGTTAATTTAGGTTTTATTTTTCTAAATTTTCTTTCTCATTTTATTTCACTTACTTAGGTTACCCAAAGGCTAGTTCAATCGCCGTTTTACGGTTTTACGACTTTTTCGCATCGTTTTGCGAATTATTACACTTTAGGCACATTTTGCCACTTTCAACACTTATCATTTTTACATTGATTCTTCCACATGCCAATCACCACACAACCCATCTAATAACTTTTCCATCACACAACACAACACCAAAGTGTTCTAACACATCCATTTGCTCAATTGTACATAAATGGCCTAATCTTGGTTAGTCCAAACCAAGGATTTCCACTCAATTCCTATGGCCCACAACTCACATAATCACTTCCTAACATCATATAAGCACACTACAATTCACTATACCACACATTAACACAAAACTCAAAAATTCCATTTCATGCATCAATTTTTCCTAAGTTAAAAATCCATTTTTTTCGCTTAAAATTTTCATTGCATTTCTAGCATTAATACATCATTCTAAGACATTATCATCTAATAGACATTTTCCATTTGAGCTCTCTAACACCACATATCACAAAATCCCTCTTTAGGGTCCATAATCCAAATTCAAAAATCAACCAATGAAATGTTGAAATAACTTACCCAATTGCAAGGTATATGGCTCCTCCTAAGCATACTCCACCATTGGAGCATGAAAAAGCTTCATGAACTCACTTTCTCCCAAATTTTCGAATCTGAGTTTGGTGCAGATCTCCCCAAATACGTGGTTTCAAGGCTCAATAATGGTACCAATGGGTTCAGAAGGTGTTTTCCATCAAGATTCAAGACAAGAATCGTTGAATTCGGTGGAGAAATGGCTAAGTTATGGCCAAAGGAAAAATTGCATGAAAATGGAGGGGAATGGGGCTGTTCTTGCGCACCAAGGAGAGAGAAAGTGAGGAAGGAGGTGATGAATAGTGCAATCTAGGTACTTTAAGTGATTTTAAGTGGGAACGGGTCCCACGCGATTTAACACTCATCCGAATTTCTCTCCGATTTCACTAAACGTCCGTAAATTCAAAACTTATTTAGAAATTCTAATTTTTAACATTAACTAATGTCCTTTAATTATACTCACTCAGATGAATCCGGAGCTTTCCGGTTGTTCGGGAAAAACACCGCATTAAGCTACAGCGCGCGCCATTGGCACGCTTCCACAAACTGACTTAAATTCATCAAATATTATCAGAAATCATATATCTTATTTCTATGGACCATTTTAAATTCATATTTGAAACCTAGAGCTCAAAATTCCACTGGCACGTTTTACGGTGCAATCTGACTGCGGTATTTTTACCCGCGAAAAACACTATTCACTGATTTTTCTGAAACTTGCCTATCCACTCAATTTTCCGTTCTGAATCCATTTCCAGGCTTATTTTTATCATCTGAGACCTTCTGCTCAATTTTTATCTTCCTAGGGTTGCGTGTTGGCTAATTACCGTTTTGCCCTTTCTTTGTATTTTGGCCTATTCTTTGGGATTTTCACTAATCCTTCACTTAATTTCTCACTTAACACTTTAATTACTTATTTTAGAATTGAGAGGTGTTATAATCACCCCACCTTTTAGAATTTTGTCCGCAAAATTAATCCATACCTGTCCACTAACTCAGGATATAGTCGGAGAATCTCCTCCTCCCGCTCCCAAGTAGCTTCCTCAGGTGTACGTCCTTCCCACTGAATCTTTAACATCGGTATCACTTTGCTTCTGAGCTTCTTTTCACTGCGGTCAAGGACCTCAATAGGACCTATAGGCATCTTTAAGTTCTCTTTAATTTCAATCTCGTCCGGTATCACCACATGTGATTCATCCGGAATGTAACGTCGCAGCTGTGATACATGAAAAACATCGTGCAGATTTGACAACTGTGGGGGCAAGGCAAGCTGATAGGCCACTGGTCCAACTCTTTTCATTACTTGATACGGCCCAATAAAACGGGGACTCAGCTTCCTCACGCCCAGTGCACGCCCAACACCAGTAACTGGAGATAACCGTACAAACACATGATCACCTTCCTCAAATTCCAGCGGTCTGTGTCTATTATCATAATAACTTTTCTGCCGATTCTGTGCCTGTTTAAGCTTTTCCCTGATCATTTCTATCTGTGCCGTAGTTTCTTGCACAAAATCCGGCCCAAATCTCTCTTTATCACCAACCTCTGTCCAACAAGTAGGAGTGCGACATCTCCGCCCATACAATGCCTCATATGGTGCCATACCCAAACTGGAGTGAAAACTATTATTATACGAAAATTCCACCAGTGATAAATATCTATCCCAAGCAGTACCCTGCTCAAGTGAGCAAGCTCTCAACATATCCTCTAATGTCTGTATGGTCCTCTCAGTCTGACCATCAGTCTGCGGGTGATACGCAGTGCTCAGCCGAAGCTGAGTGCCAAAAGCCTGCTGTAAGGCTCCCCAAAAACGAGAAGTAAATTTCGGATCCCGATCGCTAACAATGCTAACCGGTACTCCATGGAGTCGTACAATCTCCTTCACATATAACTTTGCTAATTTCTCCGTAGAGAAGTCCACTCGCACTGGCAGAAAATGTGCAGACTTCGTGAGCCTATCCACTATTACCCAAATTGAATCGTGTCCGGCCTGAGTCCGAGGCAAACCAACAACAAAATCCATCGAGATGCTCTCCCACTTCCACTCTGGTATATCCAACGGCTGAAGTAACCCTGCTGGTTTCTGATGTTCTATCTTAACTTTCTGACAAATCAAACACCTTGATACATACTCGGCTACATCCTTTTTCATCCCAGGCCACCAGAACTTAGTTTTCAAGTCTTGATACATTTTTGTGGCACCCGGGTGTACAGCATACTGACCCTTATGGGCCTCAGTCATTACTTCTTCGGCTAATTCTTTAGGCACAACTATCCTGCCCTGGTACGTTAACAATCCTTGTTCATTTAATGCTATACCATTCTGTCCTTTCAGATACTTGCTGCTATCATTTAGAATCTGTTTCTCTCTAATCCTCCCATACAATTCATTCTCAACCTGTAAACCTCTGAATTCTTCAACACTTCCTATGAAAACATCCACCAATTTCAAGTCACGGAAAACAAATACTTTAGGCTCTTGTGATCACTGAACACAGCAAATTTCATCCCATACAGAAAATGCCTCCAGATTTTTAAGGCAAACACTATTGCAGCAAGCTCCAAATCGTGCGTCGGATAATTCTCTTCATGCGGCTTTAACTGTCTTGAAGCATAAGCAACCACTCTTTTCTCTTGCATTAGTACACACCCCAAACCTCTCTTGGACGCATCACAGTATAATTCAAATTCACCCTCCGGGTCGGGGAGTGTCAACACTGGAGCCGTAGTCAACTTCTCTTTAAGTTTCAAAAAACATTTTTCACATTCCTGAGTCCACACAAACGGAGTATCTTTTCGTGTTAATCGGGTCAATGGTAGCACCATTGTGGAAAACCCCTCAATAAATCGTCGATAATACCCAGCCAGACCCAGAAAGCTTCGAATCTCTGTAACAGTTTTCGGTCGTTCCCAGTCCATAACGG
>JAVKPL010006292.1:0-25907 GCA_032173675.1 Gastrolobium villosum
TATTATCTTTTAATAAAAAATTTGTAAACTGTGTAAAAGATCAAAATATGTCAATAGGATCATATTGGCATTGAGTCTGTTATGCAGATAAAAACTTTGAATTCATGACTCTCGCTTGTGTGATTAGATTAAGTTACATATATTAAGGTAAAAAAATTAAGTAAAAAGTTTTTTGAGAAATCTTTTTATATTTTCTTAAAAAAATAATCTTTACCAAACATGCTGCAAATCTTTCGGAGGAAACCCCATTGCTCTTATATCCAACCAATAAAATCTTTTTTTAGTAATAGGAGAAAGCTAGTTGACATTAATTATAAACATCATTTTTTTTAAATATAACAAATAAAATAAAATATTACGTTATTTTATTTTATTTTATTTATCTGCTTAATATTTACAATTAACCAATCTCACCTGGTAAAATAATATTTAATCGTATTTGTGTATCTGACTAAAAATAATTTTCTAACTATTTTATTGGAAAATATATTGAAGGAATATATATAACATATCAGAAAAGAAAATGCAGTGAAGGATTATTGTTCTTCATGAAACTATTCAGTGATATTATAGAAATTGGTCAAAAGGATTATTGTTATTGGTAATATTCTAAACTCAAGCAACAGATTTTTTCACATGTTATAATTTTAGATTTAGGTAACTTAATTTTCTCCCTTAAACCTTATCTTTTTACTAAAAAAAGTTCAGTAGTACTTTCCAAAAAAAAAAAAAAAAGTTGACTAGTTACAAAAGTATTTTGAGTTGAATGTATCCGATGATACCATTATTCTTGTGACTAGTTTTCTATCATTTTTAATTAATTACAGATGTAATTCTCATTTAGGCTCATAGAAATGGCACTCAAAAATGTCTACAGATATGCACAGTTTTTGGCGTTCAGTTAATTGATTAATAAATTAAAGCAAACAAATTATCAAGCTTAGGCACAATGTGGGTTCCACTCTTAATGAGTGTGCGGAAAATAAGTCTGCATGTGTGTTTAATAAAAAGAAATCTCATAATCAATTAACTAAGCAAACAAATTATCATGCTTACGCACAATATGTGGGTTCCATTGTTAATGAGTGTGCCCAAATTAAGTCTGTGCTTGGTAAAAAAGTCTCATCATGAAGAAGCATCATTGAATCCCTTGCTACGCCACTACATTTCAGGATTATACTTTTTAAAAGAAAAATATGAATTCTTTTATGTGGTTAAATAATACGAAAAAGGAAAAAGTTTTGTTACAAGTTTTATTTGGTGAGCTAAGTTTTGAAGAGAGTTGGAGTGGGTAAACATGGCCCGGTTCAAAATCCTAAATCTTTTTCTAGCAAGATTTATGAATATCGAATATGTTTTTTTTTTTTTATATAGTTATTTAAGCGTGATGAGCCTCACATTGATTGGTAATGGGCTAAGTGAAGTATATAAGTGAAATGAACCGTGAATTCAATGCCTTAAGGTTTTGGATTGTGACATAGTGTCGGATCCACTTAGTGTGGTTGGCCTAGTTTAGCCCATTGGTGGCAGTTCCCTGCCACGGGCTCTCCCTGGACCAGTCGGACTCTGATATCAGAGCCGGATTGGATTTGAGCTAGCCAGATCTTTGGCTAGAAGACGAGTTGAGTGCTTGAGCCTAAGGTACTCGCAATTGTGAAGTACACATGAACGCAATGACTTAAGGTTTTGGATAGTGACATGGTGTCTGATCCACTTAGTGTGGTTGGCCTAGCTTAGCCCATTGATGGTAGTTGTAATAACCCTAATAATTAAATTGCATTAATTAGAGAATTAATGTATAATTAGAGGGTTAGATTAGGTGGAAAGTCTATTATGAATTAAATTACTTTTCAGAGTAAAAGTTTAATTAAGGATAATGATGTGTTAAAATGAATAATATACAAAATGGTTGAGACCCAAAATGAAATAAATAAGTGACATATGCCCAATAGACCAACTAGACAAGGGATCAAACTTAACTAGATAAGACTGAACTATGAAAATATGAAGAGAATTAAAGGGAAAAAAAGGTCTTTTCACCTCAAAATATCCTAAAAATCTAAAGTCACTCCCTCTCTTTCTTGGCACTCTATCCCTCTCCTTGATCCCCTTTGTGCTCTACCATTGTTGTGATGGAAAGGAAGTTTTTTTCTCACTTCCCCTTGAAGCCATCACCCACATCACCATTTCCTCACCTTATCCTCATCATTTCATCAAGAGAAATCACAAGAGAAAGATTTAATTTCTCCCACTCCAAAACCAATTTTTGTGCATCTTGAGGGGGTAGGATTTGGAAGAGACTTTCATTACCATTCGGGCTTATGAAGGAGGATTCCTCATTCCTTCAATTTCTTTGGATTTTGATGAAATGAGTTTAGGGTTTGAGTATGATATTGGGAATTTTGAATTTATGTTGGGATTGATGCATAAATATGGTTGTTTTGTGTAGAGGAGTGATTACTGGTGTTGGTGGTGATTTTGAGCAACCATTGGATTAGGATTTGATACCCTCAATACTCAAGGGATTGTGGTAAGCTCCTAAAGACATTGGATTTAAGACATTGTATACCTTAAGTTGATTATGTGTTGTTAATTATAGTTGATGATTATCCACCTTGTGTATAGGTCGGACTTCAAGAATTGGTGATAGTAGATTTCATAGGCCAAGATGAAGTTAGGGAATTTAGCTTGGACAAAGTAAGCTCTTGGACTTTGTGTGGTTTTCCTTCTTGATGTTCAACCGTACTCCGTAAGGAGTAAGAGTTGTATGTCATGGTGTGCATTGGTATTAAGATTGGGTGTTATTGTTTGTGTATTGGAATTATGGAATTGCTATGTATAACTGTATAATCGGGTTGATCCCTGGCCAGATGGATATATAATATGGACTTCCCTGGGAGCCAAATTCCATGGACTAACTCATAGTGGTTAAAACCTGATAGATATGAATCCATTGTGTGTATTCTCTTGGAAGCGCCATTTGAGAGATATGAATCCCTTGTGTGTTCTCTCTTGGAAGTTTTATACATAGACATTTATCGATTGATGAGAGATGTGGATCCCTTGTGTGTATTCTCTCGATGCGTGAAATAATATCATTTTAATGCTTGTATATCATGGATTTGAGCACAAGGGTTAGAGAAGTATCCAAGGACCTTGAGTTTATTGAGAATGTATCTCATCTCGTGTGTGGATTATATTTCAGGTGCATTGACTGGCGGAGATGAAACATCTCTTGGCAATGGGCCACTTGAGGATTGTTGACATGATAACATGCATTTTGATTCCTTTTGACATAGGAGCAAGTTAGGACCTATTTTGATGTACTTTGTTTTTTGAGGAAGCATGATTTTGTCATATATGTATTATGTCATTTGGAGGGCCCTTGTGCCATGTTTTGTAATGATGAATATATTGAGACATGAAAGTGAGTTAGATGGAGGAACATATGTTTGATTTATAGCTCATGGTTATTTTGTGTAAAGAAAATATTATAAATGTTATGTAATGTAATTGAGGGGCTTATATGCCTTACGTTGTAATTTTGGTGACCATAAGTGGTGGAAACAGATTGGTATATGAGTTTAATGTTTGGTATGTATCATTCTTGGAAAATACCTAAATAAAATGTACATGGTGCTGGATTAATGGTTTGATGCCAATAATATAGGATTCAAGTAAGAAATGTGCATCTTGTTATTAAATATTATGTTATAATGTTGATTTGGATCATTAGGTACCTTAAGGGGTTTGGTTTTTGGGAAAAGATGTCCAATACATCAAGGGAACCTTTCATTTTCGTTTAGAGGGCGCTACAGCGCACTAAAATGCGGTATAGCCCTTTTCCCTCGATCTGAATGCGCTACAACGAACTAGAGAATAAAAAAATGCCTCACCTAAGCGCGCTACAAAGCGTTTGGGCGCACTAAATATGAAAAATATACCTAATTAGTGCACTATAGCACACTACTAGGCACTATAGCGCACTTGACAGGGGCAAAAATTATACTATAGTGCGCTATAATGTCCTAGCATCTGCTACAACATATTGAAAAGTGCTATAGCAAATGTCTTACCTTAACTTTTATTTTCTCCTTTTTCTTATATGATGTGGAACCAATACACTCAATATGAAGATTTCAATAATGCAAGAGTTTTGATAATAACATACAAGCTTGGAAGAGGACCTCAAATGTGATACATCTTACAATAATAAAAAGAAGTCCAAGGAAGTAATTCAACAAGTTAACAAAGACAAAATCATCAAATCAAATGACCAAGTTCAAAGAGAGATCAAGAATCAAACTTCAATGGAAGAACCTAAGTCCAAGAACCTACTAGTAGTTCATCTATAAAACTTAGACTTAAATGTAAAGGTAATTAATTAATATTGCACGAATAAGCTCAAAGAATACCTATATTTATGCATGCATTGTCGACGTCTTTGAACATTTAAAAAGATATTTGAAAATCTCATAAAAAACATCCTTGAAATGCTTTATAACTTCAAAATATTTTCATTAAGTCAAGGGTTTACATAAAAAGTGATTAGAGGCAAGTTGGTGTGCATTTGAACTCTAAAAGCTACTTTTGTACTTGCTGTCAAGAAAGTATTCAAATACATTATTAAGTGAAAAATATAGCTCAAATATAAGTCTCAATCATATTGGGTACTGAAAAATAATTTAAAAGCCTTTACTTAAAAAATTGTTTTTGTCCAATTAATAAGTGTCTTGATGAACCATAACTACTAAGATTTATACATTATTATACCAACCAAAACTATTATTCAAAGAAAAATTGTTCATCCTTGTACCACATGGGAAATTTGTAATTATCAAATATGTTATATCAGAAAATATGCAGCAGCATATTACAGTGAAACTATAAAGGAAGGTTGTGGGAGTTAAAATGAACCCGCTGAGCTAACTTTAATTCATAAGGCATTAACTCAATGTTCTTGTACACATAAGGCATTAATTCTCTATGGTCTCTTAGCAATAAAACATCAGCTCTTTACAACTAGTCTCTTGGAACGACATACATATATAGGTTAGGATTTTACGTTTTAACTCATCTAGTAACCAAGGGATTTCCTAGCTAGGGAGTGTCCTTGTCTGAAATATTCAACAATATAGAGTATGCATCTCAATTACAACATACTGTTGCCGAAAAAGTAATTGTTTTACTTCTCCAATAATTTGCATATTCACAGAAACAGAATACACAAAAACCACTATAACTAAACTTGCATATTAATTATATGTACTATATGTTGATAGTGACAACAACCAATAATCATCTCACAGGTACACATCATATCGAACCTAGAGTAAATAAAATATAAGATGATATAAGCAAAAGAGGGTATTATGTCCTTGCAGTCATATTATACAATTTAAAATACATGACTAAAACTAGTTCCAATCATCATCTCAAACAGAAAACATAAGAAAATTTTGGTAAAAGTATTATATACATGTTGCAATCCATTTGATGCAAAACCATGGGGCATTTGACCCCCAAAGCTACGTACCACAAAAGGCAATGCTTCCTCCAAAGATTGAACCTTAGATTTCAAGTCTCTAATTTCATTGTCTCTAGATGTTGAGGAAGATGCCCCAAAACTACAACGATGTTTAAAAATTTGGGAAGGGCAAACCCCAAATCCCATACCCCGTACACGTCCAAGGTGCTCCTTCCCAAACACTTGAACATAAGCATCTTCTCTTGTTCGTTATTCATTTCTTCTTTATAAAATTATAAAATCCTTGAATCAACAGGGGTTTTAATTCTTATTATTAAGATAGGAATTCTAGTGTTATATGTGGTAGCACTATCAATATATATTCACTGTTGAAGTAAAAGAAAGAAAGAAATAAAGTCCAAAAAAGCCAACTTTAATAAATCCACACATCAAAAATAATAAATAAATTCACAAACAAGCCAAGCCAAGTTCACACTATCAATTTTGTTGATCATGCCCACAAACACTCAATTCCATTTTTTCTTATTTTGATATTCTGTTCTAGGCTAACAACACTTCACATTGTCCTTAATTATGATAGTCTTAAAATTTTTGATCACTAGATTCATAAAAAAAATTGATATTATTAACTAGTAAAAATTGCTCATTCACAAAAAAAAATAAACCATTAAATCTTGGTGCGTTTATTATTCCATTTTTTTTCTTTTTTCTTAAAAAAAATCTAGCTATGTTAGCTAGTGACCACATCGGACTTCAAAATAACAGTAACTAAACTCCAAGGCGCAGTGAATTTGTTTTTTCAATCTTGGCGTAAATCGAAACTCATTGCTGGGATTTACTCGTTTGATAGGGGGAAAACAGAACAAAAAAGATTAGAAGTAGAGGCAGAGATATAAATATTCAGAAACACAACTCCTTCACTAAAAACTAGCATTGTCAAATAATGGCTGAGACCAAATAAGAAAAACCCTAAATCCCCAAAACAGAAACAAAATGAAGACGAGGAAATGAAAATAAAGAGATGACAAAATATTTTAAAAAAAACTTACCAGCTCTGAGATGACGCGACCAAATAAGCGGTTGAACAACTGATGTTGTAATGAACAAGGAAGGGAAGCGAAAAGGTGATTAAGCCAAAACGGAAAGGGAAAGGGGAAGAACTGATGTTGAAAATGAAAAGGTTTACACTATGAAAGGGGAAGGGAAGCGAAAAGTGAAATAACGCGGGGATGTCCTCCTTGGGGTTTACTGAAATAACGCGGGTAGTGAAAAACCTAATGAATAGGAAGGTGAAAGGAGGGAGGGTTAAAAGAAAATGTGGAAAAAGGAAATAAGGGTTAGAGGGAATGAGAAAATTTGGGCTTTTGGGTTTGAAGATATTTTGGGATTGAATAAATATTTGGGAGGGATTATTAAAATTAAAAATTAAAAATTAAAAATTAAATGGGTTTTTTCAGTAATTCATTTATTTCAAATAATTATTATAATTTATTTAATAGAAGAATATTTGTAATTTTAATTGGCACATGTTGTGTTCATTTAACTCTCATAAAAAGGTGGGACTCATCCCTTTATTTTTTTGTCCATTCTCTCTCACTGCCATTACTTTTTTTTCTCACTTAAAATGATACACATTTTTTCATTTATTTTATTTACATTATTCGTTAAGATACCTTTTATTTATGAAGTATACTAAAAATTATATTTTTTAATTTAAATATTGAAACGCCAATTAAGTCAAACAGATAAAAGAATCTTAACTTCTCTTGAGCTCGTCGTCATTAATGCTACACATAAAAGAGTTTATTTGGAAATTGCATCTTCAGGTTATTGGTTTCCCAAAATCGTTGGAACTATTTCCCAAACACATAAGATAAAAGGCATGCTTTCATCCTTACTTAGAAGCTTCAAGGATAGATGAACCTTGACATCACGCAAGAATACCGGATCTTCAAATAACATTTGAAAACCAATTAAAACCACATTAACTTCACACATTGATATTAAATTTGAAAACTAATTCAAATAACAACCTTGCAATTAAGTTAGGTCAATAGACTTACATTTTATGCTTTGCTAAAACGTGTCATCTTCAAATATCTGGGAGGGATTATTAAAATTAAAAATAAAATAGGATTTTTACAGTAATTCATTTAATTTAAATATTAACCATAATTTATTTTACGAAAAAAATATTTGTCCTTTTTTTGTACATAAATATTTGTCGTTTTAATTGACACAAGTTGTGCTCATTTCACTTTCACAAAAAGATGGACCATACTTTTATTTTATTTTATTTTTGTCCATTCTCTCTCCCATGACCTATTTTTTTTTTTCACTTAAAATGACACATACTTTTTTCTTTATTTTATTTACATTATTCATTAAGGTACCTTTTATTTATGAAGTATACTAAAAAATTTATTCTTTTTAATTTAATATACTTTTTCTACCATTTTAAATTTACTAAATTAAATATTTTATTCATTAAAAGATTTATCCATTAAAATAAAATGATTCACTATTTTTTATTTATTTATATCAACTACACAAATATTTCATAATCATTTATATCTCTCATGTCTAATAATTAATCTGTCTTGAATTTCATCTTTTGGGTTGGAAATGCCATATTTTCACATATTTATTAAATTTTAATGTGAATTTTGTTTTAGACTTGTTATTGTGTTCTAACTGATCTCAACCTCCTTCTTGCCATTATACGTGTGTAGTTATCATTCAATGTGTCAACTTCTATTGCAATCTCCCTACTAAGCGAATAATTGTCAACTAGCACGTCTTGTACACGTGCAATGACATGAACAAACTCCCAAAATTGAAATCCATGATCAACTACTGCTCTTTACAATCACATCGCTGCCTCTAAGTCCTACATGTTTGATCGTGTAGCACCTGAGCCATTTTCTCACTAAGCGAACAGTACGAAATAAATTTGATTGATTTTCCAATCAAAATTTCTATGTTATTAAATCTTCAGTTTGATCTCCAAATTATACTCTATTAATTTAACTTTTCATTATTCCAATTGTATCGGCCTCCATATTAGGGTATGTATAAAAATTATGTAACCATCATTCAATTTCGGTGCTTTAAGTCTAAATTATAGCAAGGAGATTTCAGAAGAAGGGATACTCTACAGAATTATATGGTTGAACCAATTTTATGAAAATGCGACTTATCATTGACTCGATTTCGGTAGTAGATAAGTGGTTCACTAGTCTAATTGGAAGTGTCACTAGTTGAAAAGCTTGATTTAAATAACACGTAAAAGTATGTAATATATATGGGGTAGAATCCTTTGACACCGGTGTCAAACTTTAAAATTAGACACTAAATCCTAAATGTTGATTTTCGCCAATCAACGATTATCATTTATTATGAATCAAATTCATTAATTAAAAATCAATTACTAATAAATGATAACCGTTAATTGGTGGAAGTCAACTGTTATAATTTGGTGTTAAATTTTAAAGTTTGACATCGATATCAAATGATCCTATATAATAATAATAATAACACAAAGAATTCAATGACATAGTCGTTGTTGTCATTTAATTCGTCCAAGGTGTAATGTGTTCAAATCCTATTAGTTATCATTATGTTCAATTTTTTTTTCACATTTAGCCGAACCGTCGTAGAATTCTCAAAATCGTCGTGGAATGTTATATTCTGAGTCGTTTAGCCTAACCGACGTGAAATTGTATATTCAGGGTCAGTTTCAACCGACATGAAATGATACATTTGGAAGCGGTTACAAACCGTCGTTGATATCCGTCGTAGAATTGTTATATTTAACGACCGTTGGTTAGAGCGTCGTACAAACGGTCGTGATATCATATTCTACGACGGTTTACCCTCAACCGTCGTTGAAATTCAGTCACGAAATACACCTTTTCTTATAGTGAGGGTAAGAGATTTCTAGTTATAAAATGAATAATAATAAAGGAAGTAGACGCAAATGAGGTCGAAAATAATTTGTTGACAAAAGTAAAATGTTTATTCGCATTTTTTGCTTTAATCACTTTGATTTAAATTGCTCCTAAATGCAATAATTAATAATAAAAGGCCAGGAGCTCACAGGGTGTTACATTGGTCCCCAGTCATGGCCTCCCCTTGGACCTGCCTGACACTTTTTTTGGAGAGTAAGAGTAATGAGCTAGAGACTTTGGATTGGTTTAAAGGTGGGTGCTTCATAGTTGATATCAATTCTATGAATAGTTAATTTAACCCAAAATTTTATACCGATAGGCGAGTATTACATTAATGATATTCTATTATCTATTTTTTGACATGCCCTTCACATAAGAACTTATCGAACTCAAACCATTTAGTTATAGAGGCTTTGGTACCATATAAATAACTAATTCAAACAAAAAACTTAAGATATTAGCTAAATGTCACATTAATAATTCTATATTATATTTCTGTAACACTTTTTGAGCACAAAACGGGGTGCAATATTTGGTCATGTGTCATTGCTCTTTCGGTCATTGGGAGTTAGCAAGAGCTACTATATGAGTGTTAGCAAGGCATTCGCTTGGATAGAAGGTTGTTATTAACAGGCACGAGGACAACATGTTTCGTTGTGGATCTGGCTGTAAGGGGTAGTGTGCATGTGCAAGGACTCTAACGCTCAAGTCAATGTATGAATGAAATGGAGTTTGCATTAGAAAAAAAGGTGTAAAACAAAGAGTAAAAGTCCTACATATGAAATGGAGTTTGCTAATGTGGGACACGTAAAACTTTAAGGAATAAGGTTTAACCATCTGTGAAGGTAGTGTGTGACCAAAACGGAGTTTGTCGTGAGCCTCCGTAATAATAGTGTTGTAAGTTAGGCGTCGCGTGAAATTTGTGAAGCCATTTAAGCATAATCACAAGATAATTTTTAAATTGATTTAATAGATTGTGCTCTTGGATCGTGTAATCGTCCAAAACTTCTATTTCTAAAAAGACTTATTTTATTTTTATTGTATGACTTACTCATAATTCTTTGTAAAAATATGAACATATAGTTGTTATGAACTAACTAGATGAACTTGTTCGACTAGCTTGAATGATTGCCTAACAAGGCTATGAACGTTTAGCACCTAAGGGCATTGGTCCTTTAATATACGTGTTTTCTTTACAAATCCCATGGACGCATGACCTTTTCCATATCAAAGGTCACATAGCTACCTTACACCATGGTGGGGTCCACAAGGCTTAGTCAATGGTTTATATACCATTGTCTCTTCAACTATCGTCATATAGATATATTTCACCCATTGTGGGATATAGGCAGTGGCGGACCCAAGGGAGGGGCGAGGGTAGATAGTCGCCCCTCCTTAAACTTTGATTTTTATTACTATTATTATATATATAACATGATATTTTTTCATTAATAATAGACTATTAATCATAATAGTTAGCCTTTCTCTCAAAAATACTTATAATAATTAACCCTCTTATTAATGTTAATAATTCTTGTATTTTTCCTCTCGATCATAAAAAATTGTGTACAAATCAACATTTCTACTTTTTCAGAAGTTCACAAGCAAATAAGTTTTTGTTGGAAAAATATTACGGAAAAATATTTGTTTTTTTAAATGACACAACCTGTGTCATTTTACTCTCACAAAGATGTGGGTGGAAACTATACCTTTATTTTTTTATCCTCTCTCTTCTATGATTTATCTCTTTCTCTCACTTAAAATGACATGATAGCTTTACATCCTTTAAAATGACACATATTTTTTCATTTTTCGCATAATATTAACATACAAGCGTATAAGTGGTGAATCCATATACCATTGTCATGAATCTTTAGATGATAAAACGTGTCACTTTCTTTTTTTACTTGATGGTCTATCCAAATCCTCTCTTTTTTTCTTTTCCTTATCGCACTATTTGACGATGATGATTATGCATCGTATGCAAAAACATGAGAAGATAATCAGGAGTGAGAATAAAAAGAGATGCAAAGTCAAGGAAGTGGGGGAATGAAAAAAGTGACATATATACCGTCCAGTTGTGGATGGACGAAGTACTATAAGTGAAATTTTACTTTTGCTAGAAAGCAAAAGTTATGCCCATATAAGGTTGTTTTTATTTTTCACCAAAAAAAAAAAAAAACTGGTTTTTATTAGTTGAAATTTAAGCATATGTTTGCCTTATATAAAACTTTTTAAATAAATTTATCAACAAAAAAAACTTTTTAAATAAGTCGCATTACTTTTATCATTCAAATTTCTCTCTCTCTAGAATCACCATTTATTATGTAAATTATTTAATGTTGACTATTGTGAGATTAACAGATTCAACTTACGTCGTGATCTAGTGATCTAATTAAGTGGGTGGGTGAAATATATGTTCGAGATCATTACACTTGCATTAATGGCTTATCTAACAAATAAGTTAGAGTTATTAGATGTAAATGGATTAAAGATTAGAATTTGATGATCATATGAGACAAAAGCAACTGAGTCGTTGATCCTAATTAAATATAACGGAAGTAATTTATTAACAATTAAGGACAATAAATTGTAAAAATTAAAGAATCACATGATAATTAATTATTAGTAATTATATAGAGAGAATCGAAGTTTTCTTCTGTCTCCTCGGTGAGTTTGAAAATATTTCAGTGGTGCGTAGATTATGCCTGGTAGATGAGCTAAATGGGAGAAAAAATGTGGCTAGGGAATGTCAAGACTTACTTGTTAAGAATCTTGGGATACACCAGGGTGAGGGACGGTGAGGATCGAACCCTGGACATGAGACTCTGATACCATGTAAAGAACCTTGGATACACCTCCTCAAAAGCTAGTTCAAGGATGTGAGTGTCTAAGGCCTTATAAACTCCACATTAGTTGCACATACAACTAGGGATGTGCATGGGTCGAACCGAACCGGTTTTTTTGAAAAACCGAACCGAATTGGTTTAAATGGTTCGGTTCGAAAGTGGTTCGGTTCGGTTCAAAAGTGGTTCGGTTCGGAAGTGGTTCGGAACCGGTTCGGAAGTGGTTCGCAACCGGTTCGGAAGTGGTTCGAAACCGGTTCGGGTCGACCCTCTTTTGAAAAGAAAAAAATTAAAAATTTATAAAATAAAGTTATAAAAATTAATTTGGTTCGATTTGAAAATGGTTCGGTTCGGTTTGAAAACGGTTCGGTTATGAAACCGGTTCTAAAAACTGGTTCGGTTCTTAAACTGGTTCTAAAAACCGGTTCGGTTCATAAACCGGTTCTTTAAAAACCGGTTCGGTTCATGAACTGGATTTTAAAAACCGGTTATTTTATGGAGCGGTTCGGTTCGGTTCATGGTTCGACCCACTTTCTTGGTTATTTTGCACATCCCTACATACAACCAATGTGAGACTATATATCTCAACACGCCCCCTCTTCCACATCCACATGCTTTCGATGTAAGTTTGAATCCAACTCCCTCGTTGTTTCTCATTCGTCCTCCAAATTCCCAATCTCAGCAAACTTAAAATCGAGCAATAAAGTCAATCGTTTTGGAGAAATACGTCAATTGAACCCTTGATCGATGTAGTTGCTTTCTAAAACTGATCACAATGTATGCGCAGTGACAAAATCTATTTATGAATAAGCCTCGGAATTTGTAGACTAATACTGATTAGCAAATATGTTATATGTTACCTATCTATATATTTAATTTGTTATATTTGTGAATTAACTATATAACCATTTAGTGAAGGGACCTAATAATTTTTTTAAGGTAAGTATTTTTTTTTAACATTGAAGATGATTCTTAATCTAGTTGAGTATACCCATGAACAACATAGTTGAATAAAAATATCGATGACATGTTGCTATAATTAATGTTCGAGATATCATTTGAAAACATGTACTGCCAAAAATTGTTCCATTTTTGTATTAACAAAAATATCATAACATATAAAGCTCTTTTTATTAAATTATAATATTTTTTACCAATTGATTCATGTGTTTGGTGATTTTTATATTTACCGAAACATCTAATGCTCATGAAATTAACAGTGTGGTATAAATCCGGAACTAAAAGTTTTTTTTTTTTTGGTAAGCAAAAGAAAAGAATATATATATTTTTTTAATTAGGATAGTATTGATACGATTGCTTAATTTAATTAGGTTTTCTCTCGATTTTTTTTGATATACTTCTTCACAATTTAATCCCTAACCGATTTAAGTAATGTGGATTATTTGAAGGAATCACAATCTCTTTCGCTAGCTGAGATGTCTAACGCTGTTATTGGATGAGTTGGAGATTAAATGAATACAACCATCAAACGCTAACGACTTAAGTTAAATAACTCGAGCTATGTGGATTGACTAAGTAGTTGCCTAGGGCCAATCAGGTTTGGCAGCATTATATTTATATAATTGTAACAATAGACCAAACTCCTTTGTCCTGGCCCCGTTAACTAGAAGTCTTGAGTTCGAGCTCTGGGGATGGAAAAAAAGAATTTGGGAGAGCCGCCCCCTGAAAGGGTCCGACAGTGCTTGATGGAGATTAGTCTTCGGTTACGGCCGGAGATACCTTTGAATCTATTCAAAAAAATTAATAATATATAATTGTAATAATAGGGTTTAGAATAAAATTGGTCACCATTAATTTGACAAGAAGGCAATTTTAACTTGCATGGTGAAGTTGTTTGTTATCATGTAGATGCAGTTTTATGACATATAATATTACATCAGCACAAAGATACATAGGTATTGGAAAACAAAAATTGTATTTCAAACGTTACCTTAGCTGTCATTTTAAAGCAAGACACAGATGCATCTACCTATCTACATACCACATCAAGCATATATATTTTTTGGGTAAATCTGATCTGATCTATTTAAAATAAGTGGATTCAACAGTTGAGATCTGTTTGATATATGGATCGGTCGTAACAGTTATCTTTGATCAATTGGAGATTGTGCACTACAAATTCAGACAACAAAATTGGTCAACCTTTTACAACAAGACAAATTCAAGATGCATGGTGAAGTTGTTTTGTAAGCTATCATCCAGCTACGGTTTTTGGTACATCATGTTGCCTCAGCATTAAGACGAACCAATGGTCTTGGGAAACATAGGAATTGTATTATTTGGTGAAAGTTAAATTAAACTTATAAATTACACATCAATATATATATAACAAATGTTTGATAGAATTTTGGTAACTAAATTAGAAAATTTAATATACGTGAACATGTAAAAATCAAAATTAAATAAAAAGTTTAAGTCTTTTTATGTATTTTATGCTTCTACTACTACTTCTTCTTTTTTTCTTTTTTTCAATAACTTAATGTATCTCAAAACACTTCTCACAAGCCTTGAAAGATGCACCACAAAAGGAGTTTACTAAACAGAACTCAATTGACTAAGAATTAAAAGAAAAAAATATGGGGAGGTATCTTAAACTAGATAAACAACCAGTCAATATTACACCAGCTATACCTATCTTCAATATTATTCTGATCTATTTTAATCTCACGCATCACACGTGCCTGCAAGTCGGAGAGCATTCAAACAACCATTAGTTATCAAAGGTATTTTTTTTTTTTTTTTTGGAAAATTTTATCAAAGTATTAATTGCTTCTGACACGTTACTTATAATTATGGAAAGTGATGCTCCGATGACCATTTTTGCTTATACCGTGTTTATTTAGTTCATAATATTTCATTTTTTTTAACAAATAGTATTGTATGAGCTAGTGATCAATTAGTAATTAATGGTAAATAAAACACGTCGTTAATAAATAAAAAAAATTGCACATACGAAAATGGTGAACAGATTGTCAAATTCTGAAATGCAAAATTCTACCGTTTACATCCTTTTACTTTAATTTTATTTCTGTGTCAAGCAAATTTAAAAATTCAAACATTAAAGGGTCATGATTTAATCTATTCTTTAATAATCCGTAATAAGATTCATTTGCTTCAATGATTCATGAGCTGCTCAAATAGGACCACAGCAATTATGGCTGACATTTTTTCTTCTCAATATTCCTTAACTGGTTTTTTTTTTCCAATTTTCTTCATGCTTAACGGAAGATATTTTGTATTTCTTGGCCCATGGTATCTCATGAATAATTAATTTTACGAACAAAACGCAGTCGACCTAGCTAAACATTTGTTTTATTTGCATCAAGTTGATGTGGTATATATCCACAGCGATTCCTTTCCCTCTCACACACACACACACATGTATATATATATTCCCATTAAATTCATCCTAAAGAAAGGTTAGCGTGATGCTTTAAAATTGCTGCTCTACCTAATGAAGGCTCTTGCTCTACGCGCGCAGGGTTTAAAGAAAGTCTACAATTTGTAATTAATAGGCAATTTTACCTTATATTTGTAAGAGATTAATTTTATGAATAGCCCTTGTGCAAATTCATCCTCAAAAAAAAAAAAAAAAAAAAAAAAAGAAACAAAATGATTTAAATTTTTTATTCCATTTCAGCTGCTAACATGAAATGAAAAAATAATTTACAATTCCACGCAAGAGACTTCTTGCCATCATTCCGAATCTTAGCTCATATATATATGGAACATTAGTATATAATCAGCTATTAGCCATGATTCCACATGAAGAAACATATATATATATATATATATATATATATATATATATATATGGGGTAAACATATCTCAAGCAGATTTGAGATAAGTTTATTTCCAGCTAGCTCCAAAACTACGTCGTTTTGTTTAATGAAAGGTGTTTATGTAATTTTAGATGAATTAATGAAGGGTGTTTCAGTAAAATGTATATGATATAAAAATAAATAAAATTACAATAACACCCTTCATTAATTCACATAGAATTACATAAGCACCCTTCATTAATCAAAACGACGTAATTTTGCGGCTAGCTGGAGATAAAACTCAGTCACTGGACTGTCCAGTGAGTGAATTTTAACTATGTTCTCCTGCGAGAACATAGTGCAAAAGTATTACAATGGTGTTCTTTAAGTGTTCTTCCGGAAGAATATAGTTATAATTCGTAACATAAATCAGAGAAGTTTCTAATACATATTAACTGATTAAAAGATTCACAACACCATATAGCTATACAGATGAAGCCTTGAAACACCTACGAACATGGTGGTTATGGTTGTGGTGATTTTGGGGGCGGCTTTCCCTATCAATTAGGCCTTGAACGTACCTAAACTCGTCCACATGACAAGGGATAATTATGGTTCCCTGTTGATCAAAACCATACTCTTCTTCAGCTTCCTTGAGTAGCCGTGAAAAAAGTGGGTGATTGAGGTACATCACAGGCACCACAATTTTCTGTTGCTCTTCACCTTGCCCCACCTTGATTGGCAAGAACCCTTTAGGTATATCTTTGGTGATCACTTTCTTTCCCTGCAGGTGGTGGTTGTGATGATTTGAGAACAGAACTTGTTTGAAGTTGTTATCTTCTTCTCCATTTCCCAACATCAGAAGCTAGCTAGCTAGCCAGCCAAAGACAAAATATGACAGGGTGCAGAGTTTGTGTTAGAATTGTAGATAAGTGTTTTTTATGGAAAACAATGAGTGTTTGGGAGGGGATTTATTTGCAGGTAATGGATAGGAATCAAAGTGTAAACGTACCAATGATAGAAAAAGGTTGAATTATTGGGGGGATGTGGCGGCATAGAGCGTCATCATTCATCAAAGAGGATGAGGTGAGATTGAATAATCCATTGACAAATTAAGTAAGTCGGTTATTTAATATTAATCTGAGTGACTCGGACTCTGTGCTCTTCGGAGCGGATCATTTCATGTTAAAAATTCATATAATTTCATCATGCAAAAAATTTGTGTTTATTTATCTCTTTACACGTTTTAAATAGATGAGATTCAATTATTATTATTGAATAAAGAGATGAAAAATTCATATGATTTATTTCATATCGTTAGTTCATTGAAAAAATGGATCAAATTCTACTGAATCAAATCTATAGGAGGACAAAAGAATTTCACAGATCATGTGAAATTTTAACACGAGATAATTCATTCTCGTGATTCGCTTTGTTTACAAGTGGGATTCTCATAGTTAGTAGCTGGACTTCCCTTGGTTATAAAAGTCATTAGTTACAAGTTTTTACGCTCATTGAAGTTAGACACTTTAGGAATATGATTATGGAAAAAATATTTATCCTTTTAAATGACACAACTTATATCCTTTTACTCTTACAAAGAGATGGGACCCATATTTTTATTTTTTTATCAATTTTTTCTTCTCCTTTATCTATCTCTTTCTTTTTCTTAACATGAAACAACTTTACCTCCTTTAAAATGACAGACACTTATCCCTATGATTATACTAGTAAAGTAATAATAATACATGTTAAGATTAACTCCTCATAACCTTATCTCCGGTGGCTTAAATACTATCTCACAGAATGCATGCTTTTAGATTTTATTTAATATATTCAGGTTATATGGGATGATTTTTTATTTTATTTTTTGGTATCTTTTATGGGATGATTTTAATTATTTATAAACAAATACTTTTTTCTCTATCTTAACTGCATTCTCTATCTTAACGCGTATTTTAATTATTTATAAATAAATCAACATCCTCATTGATTTGATTATGAATTACTTGTTAGATTAGGAAGTTTAAATTTGAAAGTTTGTTTGTAACAGTATTTGTTTTAAGTCAGTGTTAGAGATTTTTTAGGACTAGTGATTATTCTGTTATGAATTGTGTATTTATACACCTCAATTGGAGAGGTAAAGAATGAATGAAAGAGAAGTATTCCAATATTAAGAATTTGACATATTAAGTATTTTGACATGGTATCAGAGCAAATTTTTCACCCTCTATGAATGGAGTATCCGCTGCCATCATTTTTTTAAAATCTCTTGATCATCCAGATCTCTTTGCATCTGTACCTTTTCCCCTTCCTTCCTCCGGTTCACTCTTTTGAATTTTCCGGATTTTCTTCTCTTTTTCTTACTTACTTGCTACTATGAAGCCCCGAATCGTCATAATTTTTTTATACACCATTTTTTAACTGTATTCGTATTGTTCATTTTCTTCTTCAATGGCCAACTCTGCTTCTGAAAACTCCAAATCTCTTCATGTTCCCCAAAACATTATTCTACGCAAAGATCCCAAATTGAATTGTTGAATTTTTGAATTGTTGAATTTTCTGAATTGTTGAATTTTTGAATTGTTGAATTTTCTGAATTGTTGAATTGTTGAATTCAAACTCTCCACCTTCACATTCTGAATTGTTGAATTTTCTCTCTCTGCTTCTTCACTCTCTCTCACTCTCTAGAATCTCTCTATTTCCCCGCTTTCTCTTTCTATAATGGCTACTTTTACTGTCGCGTCTCTTCTCTCCTTCCAAATCTTGTTTCTAATCGAACCGAACCACTTCCGAATCGAACCAATTTTGAATCGAACTGAACCAGTTTTGAACCGAACCGAACCACTTCCAAATCTTGTTTCTTCCGGCCGTGATTTCATCTTCTTCGGTGATTTATTATTTTTATTTTGATTTTCTTTTATGGTTTGTATTTGGTCAATTTTATTTTATTCCCACATATGTTTGTGGTGTTATTCAAGTCTGATTTGACTTGTATTTAGTTTGCCATTGTTTGGCTTTTATTTTGGCTTCCAATTCAGGGGGGCATGGTTCATGTTGCTGATGTTCATTTCAGAACATTTGATTTTGTCGATGTCCATCCCGACACCGTTTATATTTGGTGGCTGATGTCCATCCCAGCCCTTCCTTCCTTAGCTGATGTTCATTCCAGCACATTCTCTTTACCAGCTCGATGATCATTCCAGTTGATTTGCTGTATTTCTCCGGTTGATGTTCCGTGAAGCTTTTATTTTCTTTCTTCCCAAGATGGAGTGTTCATGTTGTTTACCCTCCATCTTGAGGGGGAGTATTAGAGATATAAATATTTTATTTTATTTTTAGTTGAGATATTCTAGATTCTTTTATATAGATAATATTTTATTTTAGTTTATTATATTTTTTATTTTTCTTTAGGGTGAGTTGTAGAGTTGTTACAACCCCACTCGTTTATTTTATGTTTCTTAGTCTTTCTTGTTCAAGCTTGTTGCTTATGGTGTATACGCTCCGGCTTGAAGATCAGTTGTCAGATGTACTGACCAAAGCGATTTCTGGAAGAGTGTTTGAAGAAGCGATTAGCAAGTTAGGCATGATTGACATCTATGCACTAACTTGAGGGGGAGTGTTGGAATGTAGCAATTTGAAATTCAAAATAGATAGAATCAGAAGTTTGTTTCCTTTAGATTCAGAAGTTTGTTTCCTTTATTTTATCTAGTTTGTTAGGATTTTGAATGTACAGTTTGTGTATAAATACACATCTGATTATGAGGAAAAAAATGAATGAAAGAGAAGTATTCCAGTATTAAGAATTTGACACTTGTCAATTTATCCAAAGATATCCAAACAAATTTC
This sequence comes from Gastrolobium villosum, assembly GCA_032173675.1. Classification (NCBI taxonomy): domain Eukaryota; kingdom Viridiplantae; phylum Streptophyta; class Magnoliopsida; order Fabales; family Fabaceae; genus Gastrolobium; species Gastrolobium villosum. The sequence continues at coordinate 19,917 of JAVKPL010006292.1, forward strand.
CTATTGTAATTAGTGTTCACCGATTATGTATGTGCAAACCACCAATGCTGAAGCTAGGTCTGTTATGCCATCTTTAGCCCATGGAGTTTGGATATGCGTTTGGGGGCCTTTTGAGTAGTGCGTAGTTGCGATGATGGAATAGAGGATGTGGGTCAATATTTGTTGGTTCATGGGCTAAGTGATGGAGCACAACAAATGAGCTCCATGCCACGTCTCAATTAAAAATCTCAAGTTTATACGATTATGAGTCTTTTGTACTTACATCATCCTTATTTAATTCACTTTTCATTAATGTGAGACTTTATCACAACTTACGGTTTAAATATTTTCAACACCATCGACGCTTGGATAATCATGCAATTTTGGGCGAAATCCCTAATGACTAAAAGCAACATATCACTTTTAAACATGTATTTCAATATAGGTTAGGTGGGACATGTTATATTTACAAACTTTTTTTGTTTACAAACTAGATTAAGTACAACCGGTCATATTTTAATCATGCAGTGTACAATCGGTTGTACTTAGTGTAATTTGCAAAAAAAGTTTGTAAATGGATCCTATCCCTAGGTTAGGCTTTTGAATCTTGAATGTTGTCCGGTGAAAATTTTCTGGATTTTGTGTTTGGATGAATGTTTTCCTCCATTAATATTTGATAGCTAAGCATGCACCACATTTATTGGTGCATGTCATGCTACCTATCTCATGATCATAAAGAAGATTTTGGAAGGAGGTGAAGGGTTTCACCTCTCCTAAATATAAAGAAATGTAAAGTCCTTTTGAATAGTTACATAAGCTTAGAGACTTTGTAAGAATCCTCTCAAGAGAGATTTGAGTGTGACACCTCTTTAGAAAAGAACCTAATAATCACCATTGTAGGTAAAATTTGAGTGTAAACTTTAAGAGTGACTTGGGAAGCTTGACTCTTGTAATAATACTATTTCATAGTAGAAGATTTTCTCAACTTGGTCCTATGGTTTTATTCATCTGTATTAGCGGAGATTTTTCAAGTTAAAACTTATTGTATTTTTTTCTCCATCTCTCTCTTTTTTGCTTTCTACTATTTGCATATTGCCCAACCTATTGTTCAGTATGCCAACCTCCAAATGTCGAGCTAGTGTTTAACTAATCGACCAGTGAATCATTTCCGGGCCGATTGAGGGACCTCGTCCCATCATTTTGAACCTTACTCTTTGAACAAGTTCGGTATCATTTAAAAGAAATTTTTTTATTGTTTAAGTTGATGGCCTAATGGAGATTGTAAATTATATTACTTGAGATTTATAGTGTTTGGGGGTCTTATTACAAAGGACAATCATGGATTTGGAGGAAGATGGTAATATAAGGGACTGGGGTGACTGTGGTTGAGTCCAAGGGCAAAGCTTCCATTTTAGGTAAGATACAAAAAATATCATATCAGCCTTTAAAAGTCATATTTAACGTGCAAGAATACCATATCTATTAAGTTATTTAGCGGACCCTTAGTAGCAAGATGGTAAAGAGCAACGAACACATTAAATTAAGGAACCTTAGGGGAGGTGAGCGAGATTTCTTGCCTTTTTGACCATTGTGCCCTTGATTATATTAAAAATTACCATTATGCCCCGTTTATGAACTATTTATAAAAATTTGACATTTTCCCTACACATAACACCATTTTGCCCCCGTTAAACCGTTGACTGGATCTCATACTCGGGTAAATTTCACGGGATGAGGATGAAGGTATGTGTCATGTGTTTCTACTCGAGCATGTGACCAAGGGAAAAATTTAATATGTTCCAGGACCACTGAATCATTTGGTGCTCCCTCTCACAACATTAATTTTCTCTTTCCTTTTTTACCCCTATTATTTTTTCACTTTTTTCATTTTACCCTCCTATTTACACTAAGGGACCACCTAAAAATGGTGGTCCCGGTTCACTTTAAATAAGCTCGTGACCAAGATTGTAAGAACTCACACCATAAATTTAGGAATTTAGTTAATTAAATGTGAATTTATGAAATAATTTCATAATTGACGTAGAATAAATATGATAAGACTTGAATAATTATTATAAGGGCTTAATATTGTTGAAAGTCATTTTTGTTATTGAGTACACACCGCACTCCTTTTGGCTTGCCGCCTCCTTCTGGTGCACAATTATCTGCCTCTATTGATAGCTGCCTCTTCCACAGGCACAACTAAACCACATATCTTATGATGACCTTTGATCCTCAAGGACCAAACAAATATATGTTACACCTTAATGTATCTTAACATAAATGAGCTTCTCTAGAGTAGTTTTTATCTTTCTGCAACTCTCAATATCATTGACCACTAGTTTTGAACCTTTACTATCTTTGTGAAGATGAAATGCAGATTTTGGATGGATTCTCAAAGCCAATATTTTGGGTATTTAAGATTTTATTTTATCTTTTAAAATCCCAAGATTAATAATAGGTTGTTTAAAATGAATTGCCAATGACATTTGTAGGAGAGAAAGAGAAATGTATCTAAAAGACTTGTTTATAGTAGTACTCCATTGTTAAGAAATTTATTTGCATTAAAATGTATTAAAAGTATAGCATATTTTCAATCTCAGAAGAGAAGAATGTAATTTTAAAATAGAGTACAGGGCAATACAATTTAACTCATCATTTAATAAAGAGGAGTGTAATTTACTCTTTATATAACTATGTAGTTAATCGATCAAATTGAATGGTTTAACAAATTATAATGGTTGTTTGCAAATATGTCAAATATTTAGGGAGTCTGAAAACAATTTTGTCGAACAAAATGAGTATATAATTCTAAAAATGTAACAAAATTAACAGTCAAATTCATAAGAGGCAATGCATATACTCAAACATCTTACGATTGTCTTTTCTGTTAATTAGTTTCCCACCAGCAAAGTATTTGATAATTGACCATATGCACTTGGCAAAAGTTTGCAAAAGGAATAAAGGATCATCATCATTGGCAAGACGAATCAAACATGAATTCAATTGCTATTTTCCAAATTTCTAATCAGGGTACAATTAAATTCGTTAAAAGTAGTTAAGACGTTCAATTAAAGAAAACATAAAACCAAAATAAAACAAAAATTAGTTCATATTTCACATCACACACCTGCAACTTCAGAATGACGGAATCTCCTTTTACAAACAAAAATAATATATTTGCACACACACAAAAATTATACTATTATATATATTTTTATAAGAGATAGGATATTGTGCCGGCTTATTTTCGTGCATATTCTACGTATTCTTCTCCAATATTGATAAACTAATTTTTTTTTTGGAAATAATAAATTAAACTTTGGAGAGAGAAATGATAAAAGTTAATTAAAATTCTATTTAATAGTATTGGAGAGAAGTACGTACAATATACATGAAAATAAATAAGTATAATATTATATTCCTTTTTATAAATAATAAAACAAAAAAGATAAATATTTCAAGACACATTATTTTTACCTTTTTTATTTAAAGATATAAAGTATAAAATAAATATAATTTAAAAATTGTTTACAGTTAATCCGTCAATATTGAACTCTTTTTTCCACCCAACTCACATAGAATGTTTAATATTTCTTTACCATTTTTATTTTTTTATCTCTTTTATTAGTATTTATATTATAACATTGTAAAATAAGATTCAGTACAAATTCGAATATTCACTAATCCAAGAATTAAATTTTTTTCTGAAAATTGAAAACTCAAAAGCACATAAACTATAAAAAAAATCCAACTTATTAATTAATAACAATAAGTTTGTGTTAAATTGTGTTATTAATTGAAAAGGCAAGAAATTTTCTTCAATACACATATATATTATACAAAAAGAAGACATATCACATTGATTATCTCCGTAAGAATACGGGTATGCTTGATTGTGTTCTTTTTTCTTTTTTAAATAGTTAATGAAATAGGTATTTTCTATTATTTTTTATTTTAAAAGTTAAAACATAAAACAAAAATAATTTAGATATATTTTCTAAATTTGATTCTAAAAACCAAAAAATAGTTCTAATTTTAGAACTATTTTTGCAAAATAGACCTTATTTTTTTTTTATTTTTCAAAAATCAAAAAACTGTTTTTGAAAATAAAACTCAAACAAACCCTAAGTTATACCTGTTTTCAATGTACTCTTGAAAATTTGGAATTTTAGTACTAGAACAAATTTGTAAATTTTGATAATAAATTTTAATATTATGAAATTTCTTTAACGATTAAAGTTGACTGAGTACTCCATAGTGGCTAATATTAATAAACCATAAAGTTAAATCTGAAGAACAGTTTAGTTGGCAATTGAGTGCCTGATTTGTTTCGGTTGGTATAAGCATATTGTTATAATTTTTTTGGACGTTAGAAGAAAACAGGCTCCCCTCAAAAGAAGATCAGTCTCGCTTTGAGGTTATTAAAAAAAATTAAAGCGAAGTTGTGTGCATTATGCGTAGTAGCGAGCCACCGACACATCTTTTTCTTCCACCTCCATCTATGTCACAAGAAACTCTTTGTTTATCTGATCCTCCGCACCATTGTAAACGTGTTCTTCTTCTTTTTTCTCCGGTAAATTCGAAAATGTGTTTCAACGAACACATCAGGATTATTGCATATTTTTTATGGTACTATTATAAGTCGTTAAATTAATTATTTAGTTGTTAAATAATTCCTAATTCAACTCGAGGGTAGCTCACTTAGCAACTGAGCTTCCAATGGATTACTTGTATTAGGGGTTTAAACCATGTCTTAAGCAAATTTCTGAAAAATCTTTGGGTGGGAGTCTCCTCTTGGAAAATCTCTGGGAGCCAGAGGACGTGACTCCCGGAGAGATTTGAATGGAGATACCCTCCAAATTATACCAAAAAAAAATAAAAAAAATAAAAATTCCTAATTCACAACTATATGTTAGTAATAATTCATTCCAACAAAAAAATAACAGAAAATGTCATAGGCGCAAAAGCCGTACAATTACATGAGATGATGGCGGCCACTTATTTGTAAGTAATTAATGTATCTGTCTATCACCGTACGCTAGATTAAAATAATAAAATAAGAATATAAATATAAAAAGGGCTTTCAATCGGTCCTGTTACAGCAAAGTTTTTTTTTCCTACAACACAAAACGACAAGTAAAATAATAATAAAAAAAATTAAAAGATACAATTTTTATTTTGTCGCTAGTGTCGCAGGATAGCAATTGTGTTTCTGTAACATAATTGTTATTAATCCCATATAAAAATGGAATCCACAAAAAAAAAAAAAAAACTTTTTTAATATGGCGAGAGAAAAACATATAAAAGTGGTGAAAAAAATATGTCTGTTGCCATCCGTGTTGGCGGATGCCTGTGCGACTGGTGGCCCATCCAATTTATTAATATTTAGTACTCCTGTTCAAATAAATAAATATAATTAATATCTAAAATCGAATGATTGCAAAACTGTGTAAAAATTAGTTAGAAAAAAATAACATCAATGAAAATATTAACATAGTTAGACACAACACAACGCAAGCACTAAGCCCTGCTAAAGCATCTTCCAATGTCGCAACCGCAACGCAACACAGATCTTGATTTCTTTTTTAAATATTTCCGAAGATTCTCATCAAAGAAAAAGCAAAAGGTTTTCATCGTTGGCAAATTCTACCAACAACGCCACCGACACCCATTCGTAAGTCCTAAGTACTAACCATTAGTTGACTAGTATGAAAGAGAGAGAAAAAAAGGAAACTTTCAAATTTCAGCATTATATCTGTTTTGTCAGTTAGCTTAAATAAATAAATGACTCGAAACTGAAATCTTGAGAAGAAGAGGGGATTTAATTCTATCACGCTTTTAACGCTCCCGCCTAATTTATTTCTCTGACCCATTCCCATTCCTGAGCCTGCAATTTCAAGTTTCAAAATTTCAATTTTCACAAACAAACAGAGAGCTCAATCATACCTATGGACCACAGAGATAATTTAAATAAATTCACAAAGTTCCATTCTCCTATTTTCTCCGCTT
>JAVKPL010006293.1:0-26308 GCA_032173675.1 Gastrolobium villosum
GAGCATTAAACGATGTCATCAGTAAATGCGTTGTTGTTGTACATCGCTTTGCAGTGTCATCTCTGAAATGCTCCACCTTCAACATGAACTCTATCTGCAAATAGGCATCGGCCTACGTGGTTCCCATCTCCACCTCATATTGTCTTTTTCATTGTTGCAGCCATGATTTTCATCTCAACCTCGGCCACGACTGCCATCTTCATTTATATAGTTCTCATGATCTCGGCCTCTTTGCCTCTGCATCTTCCCGTTGCCTCGGCCTTTATCTCTCCCTTGTTCCAGCTCGACGTGCTGGAGAAGTCAGTTTTCTAATTCTCTTTTCCTCTGGGCATCCATCCTGCTTCTAGACTAGGTATTTGTTTTCCATCTCATCCATTTGACTCAGGATGGCAAGGAGTGCAATCTAGGCTATGCGATTATCGACATCTGGCGCTAAGTGCGATTTGGGCAGGTTCGGGTTGGTATGTTCAGGGGTGGAAGCCAAGTCTGACAAGGTGTCACTAGCGTGGACAACATTATCTTCGGCCTCGGGTTCGTGCTCGGGCTGAGGTCTGGGTCCATTGAGCACCTATTACGTCCGATGGTGATGGTGGTGGAGGGGTGGAAGCAACGGCTATTGCTGGTGGCTATTAGCAGTGTTCCTTGTGTTCATATGATGGGTTGGGGTAGAAGTTTACGTTCCCATAAACAGTGCCAATGTTCGATCTTGGGGATCGAGATGTCAAGTCAGAGACTGATGTGTTTCTATATGATCTATATGTTCTCTTAGATATCTATGAAAGAGATACCTTACGGTCATCACATCGTTGTGCACTATAATAATGGCATTGCCAAAGCGTGAGGTATGTGCACAATGACAACTAATAGAGAGAGTAAATATGCGTACCTATAGGCTTTACCTCTTATTTATAGAGTTCATCTGTGGGTAATGAAATTTTGGATTTTTTGTGAATTTTGGGGCTCCAATGCTTGATCCGCCACTGAGGATGTGATAGGATTGATATCTTATGAAGATTCTTTCCTTATCTCTCACTTTGCTGTTTGCCCTTATTGGGCCTTCTAGAACATGGGCCCTTAAGTTGGGCTCATAAGAATGCCTAAAAGGGTTTAGTTAGTATGAATAGAGGTTAAAAGAGAATTACGGTTTTCTAATATATTTTATATCTTATGTTTAGCCATCATACTAAAGACATGATGGTAGTGCATCCACACTCAACCTCCTGCACTTCAAGAATAGTTTGGAAGATATATTCTACAAGATCCTCATGAGAGAAGATCCCTTATATCCTGAAAGGTATGTATGAATATCACAGAGATATGTCATATGTGATTTATATGAATGATTTATTAGCATAATTAATTCACGTTCATTTGCATATATTGTGCCACTTTCTTAGTATTGTCTCACAAGTTTCCTTCGAGGAAGGTGTGGAGTTATGGAGTTGATCCATTTGAGACATTAACAACAAGTTGAACCTGAATGTTGGGAGCAACGTGCAAACTTGATGATATTGAATCCATATTTGATCCATCAAACAAGCATGTTATATATTTTTACATTGTTCCTTTAATCCTTCCCAAACATGGATGACTAGTAATAAAAATACAAATTGCATTTAGCAGAATTTTCACAAACAAGAAAATCATATTTATAGACATATCTCCAATCCCATTTAATCAACATAACATTACATATCTTAATGCAGGGGAAGTTCATGTTTGGCAACCACTATTCTTCCATTTCATTTATAGTGACAGGAATCGAAGTCCTTCGTCGGCATATGCTGCTCCTAGTAACTGGTACCACATTTGCTTGAGCCCTTGACGTAATTTGTCTTCAAAAAAGCTATAGAATAAACCAGGACCATAAGGCATTCCAGGGCCATACATCATCCTCAAAAGTTTGGGTTTGGCAAACACACCAGAAAGGAGACCCCCAAGAATACCCGCCACGGCATGAGTGTGAAAAACTCCTAATGTATCATCCACGCTTTGAAAAAATGTTGATCTCCTATGCAACACCATCATGGTGTACCATGGAATCGAACCAGACAAAGCTCCCATCAATACTGCTGCCCATGAATCCACCAACCCTTTTCATGTGCACAAGTAAAAAGGTTAACAATGTCATGAACCAACTATGCTAAAATGTTAAAAGTAGTTGGGTTAAAGTGTATGAATGATTTTACATTATAATTCTAGGTTCCTCGTTTCTGTTGTTGCTGCAAATGAGAAAAGTCACAGTAAACATATTTTCACTAGGATACGGAGTCGGATCCTAGAATATAAAAAAAATTCCAGGATACGAATCTAGATCCTGGTGAAAATAAGTATTGCTGCAAATTTTCTGATCTACAGCAATAGTAGAACTATTAAAGTCTATAATTCTAGCACAAATTGTCGAGTGAAAGCCCATGAATCTTTTTATATTATAACTTTAACACATATCCATGTCATTTTGGGATGTGAAAAAATGGATCAAACTCTTCTAACCATATTATAAACTAATTTTTTCACAAGTAATTTTATATTATATTTTTAACATATCAATTCACCTAAGAGCCATTTTTGAGATTGAAACCAACGATGCACAGACATGCAGAATTTTTCAAAATTTGCGTGTCGGACACGTGTCCGACACAGACACGTTCCGATACGCTCGGACACGCGATCAATATTTGGGGACACGTGGTCAACGCTCGGACACGTTTTTCGGACACGCAGTTAACTTTTTCAGACACGCGGTCAACGCTCGGTCACCTTTTTTTTATTTTTTCTATTTTTTAACTAAATATAAAATAAATAATTTATAAATTGATTTTTTTCTGTTATAAAACTTGACATAAAGAATTAACAAAGTACGAAAAATTATTTATATTTATGTTATGAAATTTAAATATTTGATTGGTAATATGACTTATTATGGATTCTTATATGTATTAAATATAAATTATATTATATATATTAAAATTTTATTTAATATCAAAATGTGTCCCAACGTGTCCAAATATGACATTTTTTAGAATTAACGTGTCGGCGTGTCGTGTCGTGTCGTGTCCCGTGTCCCGTGTCCGTGTTCGTGTCCGTGCATCATAGATTGAAACCCATGTGTGATACAAATTTATATTGAAATTCAAATGTTTTATATTAAAAAAATAAGACGCAAAGATTGAACTCTTTTTTTTATATTATTCATAAGTTCATCGATTATTTGACTAATCTGATTCGAGTCAGGTAGGACCATAGGGGCAGCGAAGCTTCTCCTACCAAGTTTTAACCCACCGGCATTCCCAGGGACTTAAACTCAAGATTACTAATTAAGCTGAAACAATTCATTACCAGTTGATTCACGTGCTTGGTGATGAAAGATTGAACTCTAAACCACTTAATTATAGATACTATGATACTATATCATAAACTTAGTTTCTCATAAGCATATTAGTTCTAATAAAATGCCATGTTTAGTAAAGATATCTATAAACTGAAGAGTGAAAACATTGTGCACACACAGAGGAAGGTTTAAACTGTTTGATGTGTGGTGCTATGTGAGCTTTACCTGCACCTGGTGTGATGCAAACAAGGCCAGTGATCATTCCCTGGACAACACCTATAACTGAGCTCTTGTGATATACAATCATGTCAAGGGAAAGCCAAACAAGTAGGCTTGTGGCAGTGCATAGATGAGTGTTGAAGATTGCCAAGGATGCAGTCTCTCCCACTTGAAATGGAGCCCCACCATTAAAACCTGTCCAACCCATCCATAGAAAACCTGCACCTCCAAGCATGTGAATTATATTATTTGGTGGGAAGTTTTGCCTGTCATGTGAAATTCTTGGACCAACCTGCCATTCATCCACATTAATTAGACGTAGGACAAGGACTCTTGTATGATGTTCAGCAAATATTACACGGATGTTTAAGAATTTCTCGACAGGTGTTCTACAATTAATTGTGTTTTGAAAACTTGATTTTACTAAGAATTCAAATTTTTTAGACTTAATTTTGTTAGAAGTTGACCTATAAGTACTTATTTATATTTAGAAAATTTTAACTAAAAAGTAACTTTTGATTAAAATATTAATTAAATTTAATGAAAAAAAAATACTTTTAGATAGGGGTGTTAACGGGCCGAACCGAGCCAAGCTTTGATCTTAACGGGCCAAGCCTGTATTTAAACGTGTCCGACTGGCCTTAGCCTGTTACCTTTCACGAATATAATATTGGCCTGTGGCCTGGTTTATTTACAAAAAATAAAAGCCTGTGTGAAGCCTGTCTTAGCCTGTTAGCATGTTAAAGAATAAAAATAAGAGAACAAAATTCCACCAAAAATCAATTTCCAGATAGAAATCTTAGCTTCCAATTTGCAGCAATAATTTACAAAGTCTATAATAAATAAATAAAAATTAAAGTGAGAGAAGGTAGATAACAAGTTATATTATCTTAGCCCATTATAAAAAAAAGTGCCATCAAAAATAAAAAATAAAAAATTGACACAAACAAGCAGTGCACAGTGGAACGAATGAGTTTTTGTGGGTTTGTTTGTGTGAAGGAGGATGAAGGATAATATAGAACAACACTAGTAATTCCATAAATATACATAAATTCAATATATATCCAAATAGCATAATATAGAACAAAATCATTCAAAAAGTCTGTTAAACCAATAAAATGAGGTGAAATAAATTGATGAGAGAGAGAGTTATTACAAGTAGTATAAAAAATATAAATAAATATTTATAGACTAGGCTAGCCTGGGAGACTCTAAAGCCGAGCTTATGAATTAGAGCCTGAAGCTTTTTTATTAAACGAGCTTTTATACAAGTCCAAGCCTGGTTCCAACACGAGCTTTTATTAAACGAGCTCAGGCCTTTACGAGCCGAGCCAAAGACCACTGGCTTGTTTACCACCCCTACTTTTAGATATAATATTATTACTAACGGAATGTAAATAATGTTCAAGTTATAATATAAAATTAAACTATAAGAATTTTTTTGTTAATATACATCGACTGATTTTTTATTTTTTTATTTTTTTTACCGTTAAAGCAAAAGTGATATTACTTTTGCTGTTGAATAACAAAATTATGTTTTTGACATAAAATCAGATTTATTCTAAAATTGTCAAACATATTGGCTTAAATATAAAAGAATAAATACTATTTTGGGTCCCTAACAAAAAATATGGTCACCACTTTAGTCCCTTACTAAAAAAAATTAGTCTCAAACTCCCAAGGGTAGCTCAGTTAGCGACTGAGCTTCCAAAGATTTGCTTGGGTCAGGAGTTCAAACCCTGTCTCACGCAAATTCTTGAAAAATCTTTGGGGGCCAGAGAACGTGCCTCTGTCCTTGAAGGTGGATTAGTCTCATCCTTTCTCCGGTAGCGAAGCTCAATGCACCCGCTTTTCCAATGAGGGGCTAGCCTCTGGGCCGTACTCCGAGGACAAGGTGATCGGAGGAGGTTGAATGTGGATATCTCCAGCTCAAGGTTATACCAGAAAATAATAATAATAATAAAAAATTAGTCTAGAGATCTTTAAGAAATTCAAAATGTACCAATTTTAGTCTTTTTGAGGGACTAATATAGATTTTTTTGAATTTGTGAGGGACTATGATTTTAACTAAATGAGTTCACTTTGAATTTCTTAGAGACTTCAAGAATAATTTTTTTATAAGAAACTAAAATGGGGACCGTATTTTTTGTTAGAAACCCAAAATGGTATTTACTCTCATACTTAAGTCTTTTTGGTAAGAATGTACCTACATTCCATTGCACCAAAGATTTACTCCATATTATACACATATATGTGTCACATAATTTATTTGTATTGTCAAAGTAACTTCTTTTTTTAAAATAATTGAACATTTACACATGATAATTATGAAACATTTTATAACGGACATATTGTTTGGACATGATTCAAGACTTGCTAAAAAATCAGGTTTGCAATTTCAATTACCCAATAAGCAGCCGTGAAACCTGCGACGCCAGAAGATAGATGAATGACAAAGCCACCGGCATAATCAATTATTTTTGGTTGAAGGAAGCCATTGCCCCATATACTGAAGGCACCAATGATGTAAGAAAGTGTAAGCCACATAGGCACAAACAGCATCCATGCATAGAAATTCATTCTCCCAAGCAAAGACCCAGCAAGCAACACAACAGTAATTGCAGCAAAAGCAAATTGATATAGTACAAAGTCAGCCATTGGAAAATAACCATGTATTGACTTAGCAAGTAAAAACCCATCAGCCAAAGCATGATTGGGCTTTCCCACAAATGGCATAAGCTTGGTCCCAAATGCCATTCTATGGGCCCACATAACCCAACAAACAAGTACAGCGGCAAAAGCATAAAGGGCCATGAAAGCAGAATTCACGGCCCATTTTCTTTTAACCACTATAGTATTCTCTTCCCCAAACACTCATAAAGTGGATATTTAAACTGGTTCGGCCCTTTTTATGCTACCATAAAGTACAACAAGCCCGGGAACACTTTGAAGGCCCACTAATGTTGCTGCAGTTAGTTGCCATGCATTATCTGCCTTGTTCCACTCGGGTGATGCTTCATTTGGCAAAATTGACTTTGGTAAAGAGAAAGCATTCTCAAGAGAACTATAATTCATAGATGAAATGAAAATATATCACTCTCTAGTTTTGGGAAAAAATTTCTGGCTTGTGGGGTGGTGTTTGGATTATAAAGGTAAGTGATCTTTGGAATAATCACCCAAGTTGTGGTATCTTGTTGCGGTGACTCGGACATTCCTTGATGTCAATAGCAGCTGACGCAATAAGATTCAATTGAAAATTCTATAATGAAGAGGCTAAACTCGAGATACCCTTACCCACCTCACAGAATTTCACCTTGTGTCAAGTTCATATTTTGTAATTTACGATTGAGACAGGAGCCATAGGCAATTCAATCGTGACGCGAGGGACATAGTTCTAATCGATTTCATGTTCAAATCTTAACGAGTTTTCAAGAAATATTAAACAAATAATTAATGATCCAATGGACAAAGTCACGTAGTTGTCCACATTACGTACTTAAAGCAAAGCCAATGTTTGTATCCAATTATTAGTGGCTTCTAGTTTAAATTAAGTACATTGATAAACCAAGAACTGGTTTTAGCGTCCATTTCAAAACGTCAGCTACAGTCAGGGGCCGCAATGTTGTATTCACTTTTTTTTTTTTTTTGTGGCTGGCAGGAATAAAAAGGATAGAAGAACAGAACTAATTTAATTTACTAGAACAGTGGAGGCTTGATAAGGGATGCGTATAAGGCACGCGTACCCTTAAGAGTAAAACCTCATAACTTTATTGAATATTTGCATGCATTCCACATATTCCACGGTGAGGTATTTATTCACAGAGTTAGTTAGCCAACGTGGCACAACTACATAACCCAATGTAACCCCTCATTACATGTACATAGCAACCTCTATTACATGTATATATCAGTAACTTGCATTTTTATTGTACATAGTCCAAGACACACGATGGACACCCTTTCATCCTCACATTTTTCTCCCTAATTACTCTATTTGTAACATCTACCCCGCTTTAAGAGTCACCTTGTCCTCAAGGTATTGAGCTGGATATGTTTGGCGAAGATCCTCTGCATTTTCCCACGATGCATCTTCCGGAATAGCTGCTGACCACTGCACCAGAAATTAGAGCACATGCTTATCACGTTGCTGCACATGTCTGGAAGCGAGTAATGCTACTAGCTCCTGAAGAGGTTTATTATCTATTCTTGTGATAGGTAAGGGCTCATGACTGATAGCTGCTGAACCATGGAATGGCTTCAATGATGACACATGAAATGTGGGATGGATCAAACTTCCTGGTGGTAATGCCACTCTATAAGTTTCATACGTTGTTGATTGCAATTGAGTCTTGAGATAAGCCAACACCTGATCTCGTTGCTGTAGCATCATGTCAACCACCTCCACTGGGACTGATGACTTGCTATATCATGGAATCAATGTGGGAACCTTTTCATAAACTTCTTGGAATGGTGACATGTTGATAGCAGAGTGGGTGGTTGTATTATAATGAAGTTCATCCTAACATAAACACTTAGACCATCTATTGTTCTTCTCTGAACAAAAAGCGTGCAAATATTGTTCAAGGTACATGTTTGTCAATCCTGATTGGCCGTCTGATTGGGGATGATAGGCTGAATAGGCATTCAATTTCGTTCCACTCAACTAAAATAGTTGACGCCAAAATTCACTCTTAAAAATAGGATCACGATCTGATACAAGAGATCTAGGGAACCCATGATGTTTAACGACCATCTCACAAAATAGATTTGCGACCATTATTGTTGTATAGGCTACGGGCAGTGGACCAAAATGGCCATATTTGGACAACCGATCAACAATTACAATATAGTGGTATAGCCATTTGACTTAGGCAGCGAAGTGTTAAAATCAAGTGTCAAATCATCAAAAATGTCTTGTGGAATCGGTAGTGGTTGTAAGAGGCCAAATGGTACCTGAGTAGAATGCTTGATTTGCTGACAAATGTTGCATTCCTTGACAAACCTTTTGACATCTTGCCTCATATTTCTCCACACAAAAGATGCAGACAAGCGCAAAAATGTTCTCTGAACTCCAGCATGTCCACCTAATGGTGTAGCATGAGTCTTTGTCAACAATAGTGCCTTTAAAACTGAATTAGATCCCAAATAACATCGGTTCTTGTGAAAGATCATGCCATCCTCTTGTGAAAATTCAAAGCTAAGAACTGTACCATCATCCATACTTATATGAATGGGTAATAACTCCTGGTCAGTCTTATTATCCTCCTTAACTTTCTACCAAAGCATTACACCGTGCTTTTTCTTTTTCCGGAAACTGCCTTGAAAGGGTGTCTGCTACAATATTTGAAGTACCTGCTTTATATTCGATGGTAAAGTTATACCCCATTAATTTATAAATGTACCTTTGCTGATCTGATGTCTGAATAGTTTGCTTCAAAAGCTCCCTCAAACTTTGATGATCAGTCTTAATCACAAAGTGGGAACCAAGCAAGTAATGCCTCCAACGCTTAATAGCTTCTGTAATAGGATACAATTCCCTTACATAAGCAGAGGAAACTGCAAATCTTGGACCAAACTTTTTACTGAAAAATGACACTAGTCCTCCACCTTGCAACAACACAGCTCTCACCCCTAATTTGGAGGCATCAGATTCAACCGTAAAAGAGGGTGAAAATAAGGTAATTGTAACACGGGGTCGTAGAAATAGCTTCCTTTAATGGTAAAAATACACCAGCAGCTTCCTTGTTCCAT
Organism: Gastrolobium villosum; assembly: GCA_032173675.1. Lineage (NCBI taxonomy): Eukaryota > Viridiplantae > Streptophyta > Magnoliopsida > Fabales > Fabaceae > Gastrolobium > Gastrolobium villosum. Next base: position 9,302 of record JAVKPL010006293.1, read on the forward strand.
GAAAACTTGGCTTGCTTGAGTAACTCTGTTAAGGGATGGGCCAAAGAAGCATAACCCTTAACAAATCTCCTATAGTAACCCTTTAGCCCAAGAAATACACGTAGCTGTTTAATGATTGAGATGTAGGCCAATCAACCATAGCTTCTATTTTCTTCTTATCAGCTTTAACTCCCTCCACAGTCACCACATGGCCTAAATAAGATATTTTATTAACTCAAAACTCACACTTGCTAAGTTTCACATAAAAAGCATTTTGTAACAAGCATTGCAATGCTTTCTCCAGATGATTGACATGATCTTCCAATGAAGAACTATAAATCAACACATCATCGAAGAAAACAACAACAAACTTCCTCAAAAATGGTCTAAAAGTTCTGTTCATTGTAGCTGGAAACGTAGCAGGTGCATTTGTCAACCCAAATGGCATTACCTTGAATTCCTAATGGCCCTCATGCGTTCTAAAGGAGAATTTATGAATATCATCAGTCCTGATCCTTATCTAATGGTAGCCGGAATGTAAATCAAGTTTGCTAAACACTTTATCCTCAAATAATTCATCAAGTAATTCATCTATGATGGGTATAGGGAAGGCATCCTTCACTGTTATCGCATTTAAAGCGCGATAATCTATGCACATTCTCCAGGTATTCTCTTGTTTCTTCACCAATAATACCGGTGAAGAAAAAGCACTATGGCTTTGTTGGATCCAACCAGAGGCAAGTAACTCAGAGACCTGTTTCTCTATTTGGGACTTTTGATGATGTGGATACCTGTAAGGTTTTATCTTCACAGATTTGCACTTATCCACCAAATGAATAGCATGATTCATATCACGAAAAGGGGGTAGGGACTTTGGTATCTCAAACACCTTTTGACATCTCACCAAAATATCCCACAAACTAGTAGACACAATATCTTTCAACAATAAGAGATCAGGATTTACCTCTGTGTGTACTGGTTCTGAATTTTGCAATGATAATGCATTGCAAACAGCTTTCTCATTGCTTGCTTTAACTATCTCCTTTTCTGATTGAATACCTCTCAAAATCACCATTTTATTTTGTCAGGTAAACTCCATGGAAAGGTCACCGTAATTGTGGGTGACAAGTCCCAAGGTCACCAACCAGTGCATTCCCATAATGATATTTAGATCATTTAATTCCACAATATAAAGATCAGTTTGAAGACAATGACCTTGAATTAACAATGGCACTTGAAAACACTTCTTTTCACAGAGTAGGAAATCCTCATTTCCCATAACCACCCTCATCTTTGTAGGTTTCATCATTGGCAATTTTAACTCTTCTTCCAATTCCCTATTGATGAAATTGTGTGAGCTCCCTGAGTCAATTAATACTTGCACCTTCTTACCCTTTACCACTGCCAACAATACCAAGGATTTAGCATCATGACCAGAGAGTGAATGCAGAGCAGCATCAATTCTCAGCCCATCATTTTTTGCTTTACCCCACACAATCTCCTCTTCAACCTCTCCATTTGAATCCTCAGGTTCTCTCAGTAAAAGCATTTTGGCCTTGCAACGATGTTTGGCGGTCCACTTCTCATCACACGTATAACAAATACCCATTTTTCTTTTCTTTTGCAACTCTTCGGGGGATAATTTCTTCACTGCTAATGTGCTTGGGGCTGGTAAGTGACACAAGCTGTCGAACTCGCGCAAATTAAAAATTATTTTATTTAGGGCTCAGAAATTTTGCAGTAAAGTGAAAACCCTAATTCGTCTCTCAAGGAAATTGTTTTGGTAAAAATCGCTATTGAAAACAGAAAATAAAAAGGGGTTTTGGATTTCAGTATAATAATTAAAAGACAGAATACAAAAATTGGGATTAAAAATCTGTAATTAAAAATTAACCAACCTAAAGTTAGGGTTTCTAGGACGTCTTTCCTCGGATAAAAAGATATCAGTATCGTGATTGATTGTCAATTGAATTAGAATCCTTATTTTCAATTGAGAACCCTCTCTAAGTGATATCTTAGCGTTTGATCAAATAAGGTGCTTCTACTCATACAATCGCAGAGTATCAGCCCGTTTGATTTAAGGTCATAGGGTCAATCAATCTAATCATCAAATCTGATGATTAATCTCTTTTCATAATCGAAATCGCAAACCTCAGATTGAATATCCACAATCGCACGATATCAATCTGAGTTTGGAAGGGAAACAAAACTGATTTAAAACAAAGCGCAGATTCCCAAGACTAATCCATGGAATCCGCTACCCTTAGGTTGATTAAAGGGTTCTTAGCCTCGCATGGCTAAGGTAAACATGATTAAAAATTAAAAAGAATAAGAGCAGAAGATGAAGAAGAAGAAGAACAGAAAGAGTGCAGAATTTCGATAACGAAAACTTAAACAAATTGTTCAACTCAAAATCTGACCGCCAAAGGGTTTGCTAAAGTTTCCCTTAAATAGCCGTCATTCAGAACGGGTTAGGTTTTCACCGCTTCAGCCCATACATAAAATAAAAATGAATAAAATAAAATAAAGCATTAAAACATGCCATTGGGCCCTAAACACATTGGGTCCTAATCAGAATTACAAGTCAAAATGTCAAAATAAAATTCCAGCAAAAATACGTCATCTTGGGCTCATGTTTAGAACATCTTTCCTTCCGAATTGGGCTTTAGTAGCTGAAGTAGTGATTGTAGCCCTATCTGTTAGCTACAAAACGCAACAATAACGGAGTCAATCGGACATCTGTAGAGTGATATCTGGTCAAAATAAAAAAAGTAGTGTAAATTTGAAAAATTATGACGAAAATCAATTAAGCCCAATTAAAATCTAGAATTCTGATTTGACCCAAAAGACCTTTATTTAATTCAATAAAACCTAAAAATACCAACCAAGAGTAATAAATAAGTGTAACAAAATATGTGTTATCAGCAAGGCAAGTGGTGTTCCTTGTACTAGTTTCTCCATTGTTCCCGTGATATTAGAACGAAAAAATGGTTTCTTAGGGTAATTTGTAACTGATGAACGTAATTCTCCATGGTGACTATCATATGTTATTTCCAACTGCATCGCTTGATGGAGTGAAGAAGGCCCACACAATTGAATTGCCCCTTGAAGATTAGGTTGTAAACCAGAAATGAAGAATGTCATTAACAATTCATCACTGATATTAGATATCTGATTCATTAGCTTCTGGAATTCCGCCAAGTAATCCGTCAAGCACCCGGTCTGCAACAATCTTGCTAACACACCACACACACATCTTTGTACTGCGATGGCCCAAATCTCTAACAAACAGGCACAGTAAAATCTTCCCAAGAATTTACAATATCACTTTTGAAAACTCATTGATACTAATCTACCGCTCCCCCTTCCATTCTCAGGCTAGCCAAATCCACCTTCAAATTCTCTGGAACATGATGGATCTTGAAAAATAATGCCGCTTTGAAAATCCACGTATTCGGCTCCTTCCCTTCAAACTTTGGAATTTCTATTTTAACAAACTTCAGAACTGCAAGGGGATCGTCCACATACAACCTATATGGATGAGCTCCATGATGATGCTGAGAAGAAGTTTCCTGATAATTGGTCTCAGAAACTGGTTTTGGAGCTTAGATCAACATCTCACGAAAATCGTTCTTCATCGTCTGAAATCATTTTTCCATAATCTCCAACATTTGCTCAAACCTCCGATTCTTTCTTCCTTGTGTTGCGTCAATTCTTCAGCAATATCTTGAATCCTCATTTTGGTTTCTTGAATCCACCAAATGGAAGCACCATTTGATAAGGGACGCATACCCTTAAGAGTAAAACCTTAGAACTTTATTGAATATTTGCATGCATTCCACATACCCCAAGGTGAGGTATTTATTCACAGAGTTAGTTAACCAACGTGGCACAACTACATAACCCAATGTAACCCCACATTACACGTATATAGCAACCTCTATTACACGTATATAGCAACCTCTATTACACATATATATCAGTAACTTGCATTTTTATTGTACATAATCCAAGGCCCACGATGGACACCCTTTCATCCTCACACTTTTTTCTCTAATTACTTTATCTGTAACATGGCTTAATTCATTCAGCTTAACAGGGTCAAACACCTTCAATTCTATTGAGTGTGGGTGATTAGGTAGTTGTTATTTGAGTTATTTTATGATTTCAGTTGCATGAACAAGCTCGTATGGCACTAAATCTTTTGAATATGAACACCAAATGTAGGTTCGGATTTAAATGTATCAGTTTGATATGAGTGATGAATCTAATCTTCCTCTAATGGTATTATTCTTGTATTGATAAGGATCTTATATAACAGTTATTTTTAATGAACGTGAAGCAGTTATCGTGGTAATGGGTAACTATCGTGACAATTGCATAGGGCATGGATTTAGCAATGCAGAATGGGAAATGATCCGAACTCTTGTATTATAATCCGATCATTTGAGTTCATAGCTGATAGCCTCTTAATCCGGGCTCATATTATTCCGAGCATAAAGGCATGGGCCAATGCGAGTTATATCTTGTTGGGCCTAACCAGATCAACCCGAAACAAATCCTAAAAATTTAGACTAGAGGGAGGTGTGCTTTTTTATTGTGTCCAGAAGATCATCAACCTCAACGAGGATTTATATATATTTATCAAAAACTTATTGGTTACAACTTTCATATGACTGAATGAACTCAAAAAAGGCCACTTCATATGTAAATGCTCCTTCATCATACCATCAAAACTTATACACACATATATGCCCTCATGTCAAAGTATAGTCCACCTCTTCTCATCATAAATTTCAAAGGAAATCGAGATGTTAATGGTGATTGTGTTCGGTAATTTTTTTTTTCTTAAAACTATTTTGTATAATAGTTAATTAAATAAGTATTTTTTGTAATTTTTTGTTTGTTTTAAAAGTTAAAAAAAAAAACAAAAGTAATTCAGATATATTCTCTAAATTTAATTCTAAAAACTAAAAAATAGTTATAATTTTTAAAGTTATTTTTACAAAACAAGTCTTATTAAAAAAGTTTTTTTTTTTTTTTTACTTTTTTTACTCTGAAAATCAAAAACTGTTTTTAGAAACACAATTCAAAGTATATGCATCTGCAGCAACATTGCATCAGTAAAGAGACTGTAGATATATTATGGGCTATTATTAGTTGTTCCCATAAATACCATATCAACAAAACCACAAACTACACTGAAGCATGTAAAACAAAGAGTTCCAATTGTAACAGAGATACTGATTTGCCATATTGAGCAAACATCAAAAAAGCCTTTAAGCCATGGAATTACTTTTCCCCCCAGAAAAATTATAAAGGGGGAACCAAATGGTTTTGACAGTTCTAAGACACAGTTTCGTGGGTACCTTGCCTATTAATGTTGCAGCCTGTTTATTCCAGAGCAAGATTCCCTCATTTAATGTGGTGTGGTCTTTCTGGTTTCTCTAACACAACTAGTATCGCCATTATGGCCAACCTCTTTACCTCTCTTGCACATATCAGCTCTTACAATTACAGTTATACCCTTGATGCAGCAAGTAATATACAAACCAACAATAGGGCTAGTTTTGACTTTCTAGGATCAATTTGAGTTAAAAAAAATGCTAAAATAAGGAGGGATATTCTTACTATCACAATTATTTACTACCACCTCACTACCTATCTAATCATCATTGTATCAATATTTTCTCTTTTTTCAAAAACTTTTTAACATTCTTTCTTTGATTCAATGATGATTAGATAAGTAGTAAGTTGGTAGTAGAAAATTTTAGTAGTAAGAATATCCTTCCTCCCTTAAAATTTGAGACCGAAAAGGGCATGGCATTATGAGTGAAAAAAAAGGGAAAAACAAAAGTAGGGTGGAGGTAGAACTATAGATTTAAATGCTATGTCCCAACATTATGCTTTGGTAGCCGGAGTTTTTAATGCTATATTCAGAGACCCTCTTATCAAATGTTAAATCCCACACAAGAGACATTCCCACACTCACACACAACCTTCAAAGGAACACACACTCTCCTCTCTCTCTCTTTGCCTTGTGCCTTCATGGTTTCTCTTCTCACTCTGTATATAGCAGCCTCATACCCTTTGAATACACACAAGTCTATGAAGTAGTTATTGTGATATTGGCCTGGTTCACTCAGACAAACCACAAGGAAAAGATGCAAAACAAAGAAAAAAAAGAAAGAAAGATATATTGTAAGTATGTGGGTCTTGGGTTTGATTGAGCCGTGCCAATATCTCAGTGCTATTTCATGTTTGGATAGTCAGGAATGTAAAAAAGCTCAAACACAAAGGTTTGTTTGTCTTTTTATGTGATCTTAATTTATTTATTTATTTATTAAGGAAGTTATATTCACAGTTTTTTTTTATAATTTCTTATAATTATTTTTATTATTATTAAATCAAAATCAAATCAACAGCTTTCATTTTATGTAATTTTGTAATCATTAATTTGATTTTGATTCATTAACCACAAAAGTAATAAGAGTAGGGGTGTTAATGGGCCGAGCCGAGTCGAGTTTTGATCTTAACGGGCCAAGCCTGTATTTAAACGTGTCCGACTGGCCTTAGCCTGTTACCTGTCACGAATATATTATTGGCCTGTGGCCTGGTTTATTTACAAAAAATAAAAACCTGTGTGAAGCCTGTCTTTATCTGTTAGCATGTTAAAAAATAAAAATAAGATAACAGAATTCCACAAAAAATCAATTTTCAGATAGAAACCTTAACTTCCAATTTGCAGCAATAATTTACAAAGTCTACAATTAAAAAAAAGTGAGAGAAGGAAGATAACAGGTTATATTATCTTAGCCTATTATAAAAAAAGTGCAAAAAAAAAAAAAAATTGACACAAACAAGCAGTGCACAGTGGAACGAATGAGTTTTTGTGGGTTTGTTTGTATGAAGGGGGATGAAGGATAATATAGAAGAGCACTAGTAATTCCATAAATATACATAAATTCAATATATATATCCAAATAGCATAATATAGAACAAAATCATTCAAAAAGTCTATTAAACCAATAAAATGAGCTGAAATAAATTGATAAGAGAGAGAGTTATTACTAGTATAAAGAATATAAATAAATATTTATATATTAGGCTAGCCTGGGAGGCTCTAAGACCGAGCTTTTGAATTAGAGCCTGAGGCCTTTTTACTAAACGAGTTTTTATACAAGTCAAAGCCTGGTTCCAACACGAGCTTTTATTAAACGAGCTCAGGCCTTTACGAGCAGAGCCAAAGGCCCCTGGCTCGTTTACCACTCCTAAATAAGAGGTTATAAAAAAAAGATATCATAATTATAATTTTTCTCGTTATTTATTTGCTTGTACTTTTGAATATGTTTGGTTGAATGCTGGGTGATTGTTACTTCCTGTTATTTTATTTTTTTTGTCATTTGTGTAAGTTAAACGAATCAGAAACTTGGAAGCGTGATGATGGAATTCCAAACTTTTGTTGCTATCATTCGATTTGTATATATGAATTGATGTTTTTAGTTTTTTAACTGGAGAATAAAGGGGTAGTATCTTGTAGCAACCAATTAGTGTTACTATTAATGTTACTATAAATCAATTTTATCGTTAGAACAATTATGTTAATCCAACGGTTATATTTATTTCCACATTTGTATTGTCATGATTCCCTATATTTATTGTGAAAGCATTAAATATGGAAAATCATGATCATAAAAATAAATATAAAGTATTAAATATGAAAAATCATAACCATAAAAAGATAAAAATAAATATAACTGTTGGATCAATATAATTGATCTAACGATAAAATTAATTGGTAATAATATTATTAGTAACGCTAATTAATTGTTACAATATCCTCCCATGGAATAAAATAACAAAATGAAAGGATTGTTATCACAAATATTTAGCTCCTCAACAATTTAGTAATTAAGAATGCATGAGCATGACCGTGAAAAGACATAACTTACCGACGGAAGAGCAAAGTTTTTTTATTTGAATATTCGCCCATGAAAATCTTACTTCTATGCTTGAATCTTTATAACTTTTTTATACTTACATTTATAAAAGAAAATTGAAATGATTAATTGTTTCTGTTATCACGTGAGATAAAATTATCTCGTTGACCTCAAAATACCATAAAAAAACGTTTTTATGAAAATTGCTTTCTTTTGTGCGTGTACGGTGACATGAAAACAATCCAAATAGAACGCTAAGAAAACAAATCTTATATATCACAGCAAATCTTAACATGGCACTGATTTGAAAATAAGATGCATACCATAAACAAGAAAATAAGATGCTTACATTGCCAAAGTTTTAACAAAATAAAGTACTTATCTTTTTTCTTTCAAATTCAAACAAAAAGTACAGTTATATGCAATTGAAATTAATGTTTTTTTTTTTCCTGTTCAGAAGAAGGTAGAGTAGTATAATATCATTTTATCTAAACATAACTACAGGCCTTAAAAATAAAATGCCCAATTTTGACTGAAAAAATCAAATAGCATCAAATGGCCAATAATTTACTATCGGAATGTCCAAGGGACAAATCAATATTACTATAATAAAAGCAACACACATGGAAGACTACTTGTTGGAGGTTATTCTGTGTGAACCGGGACCACCGTTTTTAGGTGGTCCTTTAGTGTAAGTAGGAGGATAAAATAAGAAAAATGAGAAAATAATAAGGGTAAAAAAGGAAAGAGAAAAATAATGTTGCGAGAGGGAGCACCAAAAAATTCAGTGGTCCTGGAGCATATTAAATTTTTCCTACTTGTTGAACGATGGATTGGGTGGTTGTCAAATCATTTCTTTCTCTTCGGGGGATCTGTTCAACATGTTTCTTATATCAATCTATTATCATCAATGTGACTCGTTAATGGAGGAAATGATGAAAGGAGTTTTTAAATAAATAATTTTAGTGTAAACTATTGGAAGTGAATACCATCACTGATAAAGAAAGCCACATCAACTCTTCACATGGACCAACTGATCAAACTGATCCCACGTGACTCAGTTAGAGTTTGTTATGACAGTTAGAGTTTGTTATGACTTAGTTAGAGTTTGTTATTAGTTTTATTTTTCTTTTAATAGCTTTAACTTTCGTTGCTTATCAGTATATATATATATACTGTACTGTGTAAACATTAGTTTTTAAGTTTTCTGATTCTTTTCTATCAGCAAGATGAATTTCACAATTTCCTCTTGCCTCTTGGTTTGTGAAATGGTATCAGAGCTCTCCTAGCTCTGGTATCCACCTTTCTTTCTCCGCTGCGTTTCTTCTCTTCTCTGCTTGTTCCTGCCTGTTGTTCTTCGTCTACAATGGCAGAAAACGTTCCAGAGTATTTGACCAATCCAGGTCATCCTTTCTTCTTGCATCCGAACGAAAATCCTTCTCTTGTCTTGGTGAATCCACCTTTGAGTGGAAAGAATTATCACACTTGGGCTAGGGGTATGAGCATGGCCCTGTTATCCAAGAATAAACTTGGATTTGTTGACGGAACCATTGCTCCTCCAGCCGTTGATGATGCTTCATATGTTGCTTGGCAAAGATGCAACACTATTGTTCTTGCTTGGATCCATAGATCCATAAGTAATTCGATCGAGAGATCTATTCTGTGGATGAACCGTGCTTCGGATGTATGGAATGATTTAAAAAATCGTTTCTGTCAATCAGATATATTCAGATTATCTGAGATTCAAGAAGATTTGTACAAACTTCATCAAGGAGAAATGAATGTTACAGACTATTTTACTGAATTGAAGACGTTTTGGGATGAATTGGATAACCTTCATCCTTTACCTTTGTGTCGCTGTGCAGTGCCTTGCAATTGTGGACTCATCCATCTGGTTCGAACTCATAAAGAACAAGATGAAACGGTACGTTTCTTGAAAGGTTTAAATGAGCAGTTTGCTCATGTCCGATCTCAAGTAATGATGATGGATCCTCTACCTCATGTTACTCGTGCCTTCTCCTTAGTTGCTCAACAGGAGAGACAATTCGAAGCTGCATCACAAGGTGAGTCATCCTTATCTCATGTGTTTGCTAATACTTCAAACTATGGTAAAAAATTTGTTCCAGAAAAGGGAAAGGTCAGGCCAAATGTGGGAGGTCAAGGACGTGGTACTAAAATGTGTACTCACTGTGGAAGACCTAACCATACTATTGAGACCTGGTATCAAATTCATGGTTTCCCTCCTGGATATAAAAGAGGTGGAAAACAACAGAGTTCGGCCAATTTTGTTCAACAAGATCATGGTGGAGAGAACTATACAACTGCACTTGATGATGATCTGAAAGTTGGAGTTTCTCTATCACATGGACAGTATCAAAGGTTATTGAACCTGTTGCAAGAAAATATATCTCAGCCAACTAGTGAACAGCAAATAACTCATTCAACTAATTTGGCAAGTGCAGCTATGTTGAATGCAACTACAACTTCTGCATCTTCAAGCAACACATCAGGTAACATTAGCTGGATACTTGATACAGGAGCAACAGACCATATTTGTTCTGAGTTGTCTCTTTTTGATTCAATTCAAAATATACAACCAATTCCATCATGATACCTAATGGGACTCGAGTAGTAACTAGCATATCAGGAACTATTTCTTTATCTGCATCATTGCAACTAGTTGAAGCATTGTATGTTCCTGAATTCAAGGTCAACTTGATTTCTGTTTCAAAATTGGTTGCTGCTATTCCTTGTTGTCTAACTTTTGGCAAGACTTCATGCACCATACAGCAGGCCAATACCAAGAAGATGATTGGTATAGCTGATGTAAAAGAAGGACTGTATTTCCTCAAGTGCATACAAAAGTCACCAGTGAAGCTTGACAATTCTGTGAATAAGGCTTCTGCTAGTGTGATTAGAAGACCAAATGATGTCAAGTTGTGGCACTTTCGATTAGGACATCTTTCATTTGATGTTTTTAAGCAAATGTCTAAGGATTTTCCTTTTATCTGTTGTGAAGATGTAAGTCCTTGTGACATATGTCATTACTCAAGGCAACGCAAATTACCCTTTCCTCTTAGCAATTCTAGAAGCAATAAAATTTTCGATATGATACATGTTGACATATGGGGTCCCTATGCTGTTTCTTCCATACATGGTCACAGATTTTTCCTCACCATTGTTGATGACTTCTCTAGATTTGTTTGGGTGGTGCTTTTGAAAAACAAATCTGAAGTTCGATCACGGTTACAGAATTTTATTGCTTACATAAAAACTCAATTTGATACAAAGCTAAGAGTTGTGCGCAGTGATAATGGAGTTGAATTCCTCATGGATGATTTTTATAAACAAAAGGGGATAATTCATCAAAGGAGTTGTGTTGAAACACCTCAACAAAATGGTAGAGTAGAGCGTAAACATCAACACTTATTGAATGTTGCTCGAGCTCTAGTCTTCCAATCACAGATTCCATCAAAATTTTGGAATTTTGCTGTTACTCATGCTGCTCATCTGATTAACCGTTTATCCACACCATTGCTTGACAATAATTCTCCATTTTCAGTGTTATATAGTAGATCACCAACTCTTAATCATCTACGGGTATTTGGTTGTTTATGCTATGCTAGCACATTAAGTAATCACAGAGATAAATTTTCTCCCAGAGCAAAGAAGGCTGTCTTCATTGGCTATCAGGAAGGAATAAAAGGTTACACACTTTATGATGTTTCCTCTCATGAAGTTTTTACTTCTCGGCATGTTATTTTTTATGAAAGCCTTTTTCCATTCAAAGAAAAGGTTAATCTACCTTTTTCTAACCCTGAAGCCACATGTGACTTTCCCATATATGAAGTTCCATCATGTAGACCTTCTTGTACAGACCCTATTAACCAAATTTGTGACCAACCTTTTAATGCATCATCAAACACTACCCCTGATGACTCTTTCTTCAAAATAGCACTGCACCTGTCCATCCAGTAGCTACTTCTGACCATGCCTTTTACCCAAACAATGATACTACAAATAGTTCACAACCTATAGCACCCACTAGGCATTCCACACGAGTCTGAAACCAGCCTAAATACCTTAAAGATTTTCATTGTGGATTATCTTTATCCAGTGTCCAAAAGAATACATCAAGTTCCACATTCCATGCTGATACACGATTCCCTTTGTCCAGTGTCCTGTCATATAACAGATGCTCACCCTCTTTGACATAATTTTGCTGCAATTCCATATGTCTCGATGAACCTCACACCTATATTCAGGCAGCAAAACATGAATGTTGGAGAGAAGCTACGAAAGCTGAAATCTCTGCTTTGGAACAAAATCAAACATGGGTCTTGGTTGATCGACCCACTGATAAACACATAATAGGTTGTAAGTGGGTGTATAAAATCAAGTTCAAGGCTGATGGAAGCATAGAGAGATATAAAGCCAGGCTAGTTGCAAAGGGCTATACTCAGATGGAAGGAGTTGATTATCTTGATACTTTTTCCCCAGTTGCTAAGATGACTACTGTTCGAGTCTTGCTAAGTGTAGCTGTTGCTCGAGGCTGGCATCTCATGCAACTAGATGTCAACAATGCCTTTTTACATGGGGACCTCAATGAAGAGGTGTTTATTGCTCTTCCTGATGGTTTTCCTCAATCTCAACCACCCAAGGTATGTAAACTTCAAAAATCTCTCTATGGACTCAAGCAAGCGAGTCGGCAATGGTACTCAAAGCTCTCTTCAGCTTTACTGTCTATTGGATATCATCAGTCAGTAGCAGACCATTCTCTTCTTATAAAACGAACCGCCTCTTCTTTCACTGCCTTACTCATCTATGTGGATGACATAGTTTTATCAGGTGATGATTTGAATGAGATAAAACAAGTTAAGGCTTTTCTTGACAGCACTTTTAAGATCAAGGATTTGGGAAATCTGAGATTTTTTCTTGGATTGGAAGTGGCACGTTCCAAAGAGGGTATCATTGTAAACCAAAGAAAATATGCTTTAGAGATATTGTCTGATGCTGGAATGTTGAGTTGTAAGCCAGCATCCACACCTATAGCACCATCCACCAAGTTATGTCAAGCTAAGGATCCTTCTGATGTCTTATCTGATGCTCAACCTTATCGAAGACTCATTGGAAGACTTCTCTACCTTACAACCACACGCCCTGATCTCACCTTTGCAATTCAGCAGCTCAGTCAGTTTGTTTCAGCTCCTACAACTCTTCACATGGCAGCTGCCCATCGGGTTCTTCGATATCTCAAGAATTCTCCAGCTCAAGGTTTATTTTTTCCTTCACAGAGCACCTTGCAACTTTCAGGGTTCACAGATAGTGACTGGGCTTGCTGCCCAGACACCAGAAAATCCATCACTGGTCTTTGCATCTTTTTGGGAGAGTCTCTTATCTCTTGGCGTTCGAAAAAGTAAAGCACTGTCTCTCGTTCTTCAACTGAAGCAGAGTATCGTGCACTAGCATCTATGTCCTGTGAGATTCAATGGCTGAAATTCTTGCTCAATGATCTATGTGTGCCATTCACCAAACCTGCTGCTGTCTTTTGTGATAACATCTCAGCAATTTATCTTGCAAAAAATCCAGCCTTTCATGAAAGATCCAAGCATATTGAGATCGATTGCCATGTCACACGTGAACGCATCAATGATGGTACCATTCATCTACTTCCAGTTCGTTCTTCTTCTCAATTGGCCGATGTTTTCACTAAGTCTCTCCATCCTCAACCTTTCCTCCTCAATATTAGCAAGCTTGGCCTTCGTGATGTTCTGCGTCCAGCTTGTGGGGGGATATTGGAAGTGAATACCATCACTGATAAAGAAAGCCACATCAACTCTTCTTCACATGGACCAACAGATCCCACGTGACTTAGTTAGAGTTTGTTATAACTTAGTTAGAGTTTGTTAGGAATTTATTATTAGTTTTATTTTCCTTTAATAGCTTTAGCTTCCGTTTATTATCAGTATATATATATACTGTATTGTGTAAACAGAGTTTTTTAGTTTTTCAGATTCATTTCAATCTACAAGATGAAATTCACAATTTCCTCTTGCCTCTTGGTTTGTGATAGAAAGGTTGATATGAACAATTTTTTATAAGAATTTATATGAAAATTCTCAATTACTTTAAATATTACAAATAATGGAATTGAATAAGTGAACCTTTTCGCTTCATCTTGTTCTAAACTAGAGGTGATAGGGAAGACAAGGAAATAGAGAAAAGTGGAGGGGAGAAGAAAAGTCAAGGGAGGAGGAGAATTTTCAATATTATTGCTTGTTCATTACTAGGATATTGGATAATCTTATAGTAGATAGTGTATAATCCATCTCCTTGATCTTGGAGTAAGATCCTAATTAACGAAAAGTTAAATAATCAAAAAGAAGAAATAAAACCCTTAATTACTAGCAGCAGTTAAACAATTGGGCTGAACATACATAAACAAGATAATCTTTTAGGTGGTCAGGTGCCTTAATGAGTTGCTTGGGCTTAGTCATGAGAAATACATATGTTGGGTTGGGCTCCTACTCTCCTATTTCTTTAGAAGTGGCTGCGTTGAAACATGTTGCTAGTGGTTGGAGGCGTGAATTGCACATCTGGGATAGAGGTGGCAAAGCGGGTAGGTCTGGCTCGACCCACTGCCAACTAGCCAAAAATGGATAAGTCCTCCCTGCCCCGCCCCGCCCGTTGAATGTGGTTGAAACGCCCAACCCGCCCCATTTTATGGTGGTTGGCGGGTCAACTCGCCTAAAAAATAAAAAATTGTTAAAATTAAAAATAAATTATATTTTATGAATTTTATAATAATACTTATTTTCATTTCACATTACACTTATGTTTTTTTCCATCTCAAGCCTAAATATATACTAATATTCAGTTAGACATTCTTTTGGAACTTATTTTTGCCTCTATATATGGACAACATTTGTCATGAATAAAGTTTTTTCTTTATATTTATGGGAAAGTACTAAGATAAAAAATAGATATTACAAAAGCTTAGTGACAAATAAAATGCTACCTAATAATATAAAGTAAAATAAAAAACTGAGTCGGCGAGCCAAACCGCCCTAACCCATTTTGACCGCAACTCAGTTGGTTGAGGCAGGTTTGTGGGTTGAGATGTGTACTCCAACTTGCCCCATTTTGACGAGTTAGAGCGGGTTGGGTTCAACCCATATTGCCACATTTATGATTCTAGCATGCATGATGGGTCTTCAATGGTCAGGATCTTGCCAACAAAATGGGATGAATCAGGCCATCCAATTTTGGGTGTAGTTGGAATGCACTATCTGCACTTCAAAGGGACACTTAGATTGGCTTACGTAGGTGAGGCAATAATCGCTTCGCCAGGTGGCATGCATGCACCTACACCAGCTCCTCTAAGCGGTGGAGTGGACCATTCAAGGCAAGCATTTAATGCCTTGTTAGTTGCGTCAAATAGTAGGAGTACAACAAGGAATAAATCTTTGGTATAGTGCACTCCACCAATGAAAATATTACACGTCACCTAAAATTTTTTTTTCTGTAAGATTTTTCTCTCTCCTCTGATGTGTACTACTCTCATTGATAAGATGTACTGAATCTAGGTACAGCAGTAGTACCAAAGATTTATTCTACAAGAGGGTGGTTAGACTCATCAATAGTTGTGAAGAAGAGAGTTTATTATATTAGAATTTATGTTTATCTACTATTTTAATTTACACGTTGTAGGCTATAAATAGATGATTTCATGATGAATAAAGCATACAATAAATTTTCAATTTATTCCCCTTCTTCCTCTCTTCCTTGTCTCCTTCTCAATCTTTCCTTTTCACTTCCCTCATTGGCCACAACAAAGGTGCTATCATCAGGTTTCCCAAGTACCCTAACTCGAGTGGGAAAAGAGATCTATTCGGGTACATGATTAATCTTAAGTCAGCGTGAGAATAATCCAATTATGGTTGTAGAGGTCCTCTCAACAGCAGGGGTTTGAATCTTGGAGAGGATTTGGGGCTGGAATTGGATTGGTCTCTCGCCACTTGACTCGAGATTGTTGGTCTCGTACCTGTCATTACAAGAAGTCACACATTTAGGGGGCGTTTGGTATGCAGGCAAATTTTTTTTGCTAAGGAAAGTGTGGTATGGAAAAATAATTTGCTGTGTTTGGTAGGGGAAAAAATGTTTGTCCATTGGAAATTCAATTTGCAGTCAAGTTATTTGCCACCATTTTATATTGTTCAACTTTGCCATTGAAAATGGGGAAAATAAATTGCCAATACGGGGGGAAAATGGCTCCAAATTTTTAAGACAAAAATACCTTTAGCAATAGATATAAACATAAGGGTGAGAGAAAATATATGGGTAATTTGGTAATTTTGGTAAAGATTCCCATCATTTTTTATAATCAACCAAGCATAGTTAGTCAAATTAATCCAAGTTTCCTGTCAAATTTTTTGGGCTACCAAACATCTTTTTGCAAATTATCCCGTAAAAAAATTTGCTAACTATTTATCTGCAAATTTTTTTTCCGGGATCAAAAAAATTTCTCTTATACCAAACGCCCCCTTAACGTCAGTTATTTTACGTCTCTTTAAAAAATGGCCGGTGAAGATATCGATTTTAAATATTTTAACTTCTATTTTACACATGCCTCGATTTCACATCCATTAATATATTAAATTTGAATTTAATAACTAATAAAATAAAAAATATTTAAAAATAATTTAACCTAACAAACTTCATGTCATTTAACTTAACACCCTGTTTCATTTTCTTAGCCGCCGCACCTCATTTTCTCATTGCAATGGTAAGTAATTTTTTTTTTAAAAAAAAAAAAAAAATCTTAGCAAAGAATCTTCTTCCTTTTGGATCTGTATTAGAAGATGTAAATTGTTAAGTGAATCTGACTTTTTTATTGAAATAATGTGAACTTCTTCCTTTCATGGATCTTCGTTCATGGATCTTCGTTCATGGATCTCTTAGTGAAAACAATAAAAAGGTATAATCTTTAACAAAATTTTCTCAATTAGTGAAAAGTCATGTTGATTTGTGAAAACTCTTCATGTTTTTTCTATTAGCTAGCTTTAGATTTGTATTTATTGGGGCTTTT
>JAVKPL010006294.1:0-25809 GCA_032173675.1 Gastrolobium villosum
TCCACGCACCGCCGGTTGGAGGAGGGTGCTGAAACTTGCACGCGCGCGGAAGAAAAACCACCTGCCGGAAACTGACAATAGAGACCGTTCCGGAAAAAAAAATTGTAAAATACGATGAACAGCGGGTTCACCGAAAAAATAAAATAATAAAAAAAATTCAAACGTTCCTTAGGCTCTTGATACCATGTTAAATACCGAGAGAGAAGATAGGAACATTTGAAAGTAATACTGTGTGTATCAACTACACAGCGGAGTCTATTATATAACTTAAAAGAAAGAAAATACAAACAGATATACTCGATGTGGGACTTGTATACTACTATTCTAAACTATCATTTACAACAATAATAGATTGTATATTAAACGAAAATTTTTAAATTAAAAAAATATATGTATAGTTGATAAAAAAAATAATTTAAATTTGAAATTTAAATAAAAAATTAAAAATGACATATGTATAAACCTGAATGCATTGCAAATTTTAAGCAATTGCGTGGCAAAATTTCAAAGGTCACTGTAGACATTTTCAAAACACAAAGTAATTATATTAGGAGGGGGTTTTTAACAGTTAATGAAAATAATAGTAATTAATATACATATTTGGAATAAGTCATTTAATGTGAAATTACCGATCTTAATAATGAGTGTCCAATTTGATGTATAAAAATGAGAAATCGTTGATTTTGCATAAAAAAAACAAAAACAAAAACCAAAACATTCAAAAAAATATTGTAAAATAACAAAATTATTTATATTGTAAAAGAATTCAAAATTTGGAAATAAAATAAATGAAAAATTATATGAACAATTTTTTGTGGCAAACAACTCATTCAATGTCGACTGTATTCTACATTGGAATTTTCAAATTAATAATAACTCAACTCTTCTAAATTTTGAATTTATGTTTAAATTTGAATTTTGAATTTGAGTTTGAGTTTGAGTTTTTAACTTTTGGAAAAATTTTGTGGCAGACAACTCATTTAATGTCTCACTATTTTTCTTTTGTTGTATATTATGAGTAAAAAAAACTATACTTTTCTTTTATTGTATATCCCACTATTTTTTTCAGTTATAATTGTTAGCCCTATTAAAGCTACATATAAAAAACAAAAACATAAAAAAAATAGTAAAATAAAAAAAATATTTATATTGTAAAATAAATTCAAAATTTGAAAATAAATTAAATGGAAAATTATGTGAACTTGATATGTGGAAAAAGAGTTCAGCATTTAATATTTATATAGTGAGAAAAGATATATATAATAAATTTGAATTTAATATAAAATTATAGATTAAACAATAAAATATTTAAAATTATAAAAATACATTTATAGTCCACAAGAATTATTTATATAGTCCACCTTAAACAACTTATAGTTGGTGAGATTTCTCCGTAGATTCTTTGACTAATTCGATTCATTCAAGATCACAAAGAAAATATAATTATATTTACTAATTTTTAACATAGCTTCGCATACAATATTCGAAGACCATTGATCAAATTGGAACCGTTGATCTACATGCTTGTTAATAATTATACCTTGTTTGTCCCAACTCCCAATGGACATGCGAATCGAGCCGCGAAATCAAGATAAACACCATCACATTCCTTCTGTATCCCATCGTCGAAATTAAGGGCATAACTCTTTGGGTCATACTGGAATTGCATTCTCCTTCCACCCCATTTCGTCAACCTTCCCAAAATAAAAGTCTTCTTCTTCTTTCCCTTTCGCCCTACCAAAATTTCTGACAACATAATCCTGAGGAGGTGAGGCGTTACACTAAGGCACACATTTTGCGGCTATTAGGCTCATGGTTAGTGTGTGACAGATCATGTGGGAGCAAAATTGCTTGTCGTTATGTTCCACTGCTAGCACGGGACTTTACGGACATTGGCGGATACAGTTGGGGGTCCGCGGTTCTCGCCCATCTCTTTAGACATTTATGTGTGGCAACAAACCCGCGGACCCATATCTTATTACCGTTGATTTCCATCAAACAACGGTTATCATTTATTGTGAATTAATAATTAATTAA
Source organism: Gastrolobium villosum (assembly GCA_032173675.1). Taxonomy (NCBI): domain Eukaryota; kingdom Viridiplantae; phylum Streptophyta; class Magnoliopsida; order Fabales; family Fabaceae; genus Gastrolobium; species Gastrolobium villosum. Next base: position 2,038 of record JAVKPL010006294.1, read on the forward strand.
TGAGTTTAATTTGCTAAAATAATAACCGTTGATTGACGGAAATTAACGGTTTTAAGATATGGTTGTAAGAGGTTGTAAAAAAAAAAGATTGTAAGTATAACCTCCCTCATATTTATATATCAAATCTTGTGTATATACATAGGCATTCTTTCAATGTATATGAACTCGAGCTTTTTAAAATTTCCCATAAAAACTTCATAAAAAAATTTGTCCCAACAGCAGTGAAAATGAAAAATAAACGCTGCTAATCATAATCTGGATAATTTAGGGAAGGTGTTAGGAGAAGTTACAGGATTTTATAGTTGTTAGATAGTCTACCGAGCAATTGCATAATATTATGAACCGGAAATTGGCGGCTGGTAAGATGTATATAATGGAATGTAATTTGTACAGTGAAGGGTACTTATTCAATTGAATCTTCTTCTTTTTTCATATTTCTAAGAGTACTATATTAAAAGTATCCCTTACCAGAAGGATGGATTGGACGTTTGTGATTTCTTCAAATCTAAATTGATTTTTTAGTTCTTTATTTTGTAAACCTTTCACCAACGGCCCACCACTTTCTTTAGGAGGTTATACACGCGTGAGAATCAGGCTGCTACTAATTATTTCACACGGTTAATTTGGGACCGGTCAATGTAAAAGAATTTACAACGATGATGTAATAAAGCTGAAACCATAAAGAAATATTGCCATAGATGCAGAATTTTTTTTCTTTTTCTTTTTCTACCCAATTTGGCACTAACCTAATGTTTCTTATGTTATCCAATACGATGGATCTGCCATTGAAACAAAATAAATAAATAAATTTCAATTTATAATGTATTATAAAATTTAAATGTTTAAAAAGACTAACTAATAAATCACTTGACTTATGTTAGGTGATAGTATTTTCCTTCTTTCTATCTTGTTAAAATAATAAATAATAAAATCTTTATTTTATTTTATTTTAAATTGATGTTTAGTTGATTTAAAATTACTCTCTTTAATTTTATTTATTTATTTAGACTTAAGAAGCAACAAACAAACACAGAAACCAAAAGGAGACAAAACAAAAGACATTGGGACACAGATTATTTTAAAAAATACCTTTATTAATTATTCCTTTAATAATTTAAAGAAAATAGAAAAGGATAAAATTATAATTATATTTTTATTAATCATTTGAACGTTACAATATGACCGTAATGTATTCATTTAATAAATTTTTATTAATTTATTTTTATTAATATAACGGTAAAATAACGAATGGAATATAATATAACGGTAATGGAATGTAACCGTTGTAACCGTAATTTTAACGTTACAATTATTGTTACAACTGTTACATTCTATTACCATTATATTATATTCCATCCGTTACATTACCGTTATATTTTATTCCATCCGTTATATTCATCCTCATCTTTTTTAATTAAATTCATAAATCTGATTTTAATTTTTGTAAATATAAATTTGTAAAATTTCAAATACTAACAACACAAATACTTGCAAATAATAATTATTTATTATTATTTTTTTAAATGTGATTGCAATACATGAAAGTCTATCTTAAAGATTAGTGTAGTTGCTTTGATTCTATTTATATGCATTTGTTGCAATGTAAGGAAAAAATTCGACTCATATATGCCATTTTAATTAAGTTGCATTCAAATCCCGCTCAGACAACACTTTTTTTGGTTCTTAAAAAAATTTAATCCAATCTTTTTTTCTTCTGATACTATGACTTTTGGGTGTTAACATATTAGTGTTACTTATTTAATGAGTTTTTGCTTTCTGTATTGTAGGCACAAGGAACGAAAATAACACATGAAATAACATATTTAGTAAGTGTTGAACTCATCCCTCCATTGATTGCTACGAAATGACACTGAATGAATATCGTTTTCATATTATAGGTAAAAGCTGATCTTTTAAATCTATATTTGCTTGTGGTTATTGTTACCTTGATTTTGTTGACGAATATTATAGTTAACAATGATTTGTATGCATTTTTTTTTATATCCCTTCCTCGTGTTAACATGGTGTATTATGATGTAGTTGTATGCAAAATTAATTATCCCTCTGAATAGCAGATTTTTGTTTGTGGTTGATATTTGCAAAGTTCTGTGTCAATGCTGTAATTTTTTCACCTGAAATATAGAATAAAATAGCAACACAGTTTTTTGTAAGTATAAGATTTGCAGTGCGATTAACCAACCACGACGGACGACAAAATTTTTGATCTTTTCCTCCTTGCATCGCACGGGTAATATACTAGTTTAAATGTTAAATTAATAAAATTATTTTGAATTCTAATTTTGAATTTCGAATTGGAAATTTGAATTTAAATAAAATTAATTTAAATTCTAATATTGATTTTCGAATTTGAAATTGGAATTTAAATATAGTCATTAAAGGAAACCAATTAATTAAATTAATTGTTTGAAAAAAGGGGAAAAAATCAATTGGATTGATTGACCAAAATTAAAGAAACCAATTAATTGGCTGAAATTGGGGAAACAAACCTAGTCTTGTTTAGGTTAATGAGTATATATAGCCACATCAGTGTGGACAAAGCCACAGCCAAATCTCTATTCTTCTTCCGCACACAAATTAAATTTTAATTTTGTTCTCTCTTTTTATGATCATGGCCTACAAAAGACTACATTCGACCATCACCATGGCTGAAAATCAATCGAGGTTTGAAGAATCTTACGATTATGAAGACACGACCACCAGTTCTTGTGGTTGCTTCCGTGGACTACGGTCTCGGTGGTACGGGTCGTGTAAAGAAGAAAAAGAAGCAGTGAAAGATGATCATAACTACTGGTTGGTGAAGCAAGTGAAGAAGGTGAAGGCGTTGTCAGAAATTTTGGTAGGGCGGAAGGGGAAGAAGAAGAAGACAACTTTTATTTTGGGAAGGTTGACGAAATGGGGTGGAAGGAGAATGCAATTCCAGTATGACCCAAAGAGTTATGCCCTTAATTTCGACGATGGGATACAGAAGGAATGTGATGGTGTTTATCTTGATTTCGCGGCTCGATTCGCATGTCCATTGGGAGTTGGGACAAACAGGGTATAATTATTAACAAGCATGTAGATCAACGGTTCCAGTTTGATCAATGGTCTTCGAATATTGTATGCGAAGCTGTGTTAAAAATCAGTAAATATAATTTTATTTTCTTTGTGATCTTGAATGAATCGAATTAGTCAAAGAATCTACAGAGAAATCTCATCTTAAACAACTTATAGCTGGGATTGGGAGGACAGTGAAAAAAATTCTTTGGACTTTGCTTATTTGTTATTCTCTCGGCTTGTAATGTTTATAGGGGAAGGTTATAGTTACAATATTTTTTTTACAACCTCTTATAACCATATCTTATCACCGTTGATTTTCGTCAATCAACGGTTATCATTTTTTGTGAATTAATAATTAATTAATGAGTTTAATTTGCTAAAATAATAACCGTTGATTGGCGGAAATCAACGGTGATAAGATATGATTGTAAGAGGTTGTAAAAAAAAAAGATTGTAAGTATAACCTCCTCATGTTTATATATCAAATCTTGTGTATATACATAGGCATTCTTTCAATGTATATGAACTCGAGATTTTTAAAATTTCCTATAAAAACTTCATAAAAAAATTCGTCCCAACAGCAGTGAAAATGAATGGTATCTGAAGACACTGACATATAATGATATAATACCGTCTATACGCAAACGAAATGATCTAAACCACTTTATTAGGTATTGGGGTGGTGATGTGAACCAATTAAAGAAACTCATCATAGAGGTGAGGTTCCTGTTGCATTAGATAATGACGAACATAAAACATTTATCAACAAACAACCTGACAACATTCAACACATATATACCTGAATCATTAACATCAGCTCGATGTCGTCGATTTCGATTCATTATTGCATTCGGTTTTTGACCAATTTCCCTTTTGAGGTGAGGGGACACAGTAGCTAGATTTACCCAGAAGATCAAAACAGAGATATGAAACAATTATCTCAAAAAAATAAAAAAATAGAGAGAGAAATGAAACAAAACAATTAATTTATGTAAAACATAAGGGACAATGATAAATTAATATTTCTCTAAATGACTAACACTCAGAATCAAATGGAGAGTTCTTCAAGCAAGTCCAGTATTCTCAGAAAGTGAAGTCCTCCACACAATGTCTTTAAGCGCAGGGCGAAGCTCTTTGCTGCAGAACTGGTTATACTCCAAGGTATCACCATTGTCCTTCTTCACCTCCACAACCGAAAACGACTGCGTCACAGCATATATATCCGCCGCAATAGCAAGCTTCCCTTTGCGTCCATGTTCCTTACCCTGCAACCTCACCTTATTGACACTCTTCTTCACGTCGAACTTCACAGCTTTCGCAACCTTCTCCAACTTGGAAATCACACTACTCGCTGGCCTCGTAGTCGCGAACCTCATCTCCTTCTCTTCCTTCTTCTCCTTCTCGAACAATGCTGACAAATTCAACCCATCCGAAAGGGAAATTATATGGAACGCATTCATAGTGGACGGTAAATCTAACTCTCTCTCATCCTTTTCATCTTTCTTTGTTTCCACCATGCTCTTGGGAACCGATTTTTTGAACCAAGGAGAATCCATGATCTGGGAAATAGTGATTCGGGTATTTGAGTCCGGGTCGAGAAGCTTGGTAATAAGACGGCGAGCTTCGGCGGAGAACCACGGTGGACATTTGAAGTCACCCTTGCAAATTTTCTTATACATGGTAATCAAATTGTCATCTTGAAAGGGTAGAAACCCAGCAAGAAGCACATAGAGGACGACCCCACAAGACCAAATATCAGCCTTGGTGCCGTCGTAGCCCTTTTTCTCGATCACCTCCGGCGCCACGTACGCCGGAGTACCGCACGTGGTGTGCAACAACCCATCTTGCCTCAGGTGCTCCGCGTAAGTGCTGAGGCCAAAGTCGGTGACTTTAAGGTTCCCCCCTTCGTCTAAGAGAAGATTCTCCGGCTTGAGATCGCGGTGGTAAACGCCGCGGCTGTGGCAGAAATCGACGGCGGAGATTAGTTGCTGGAAGTACACTCTGGCCTTGTCTTCCCTCAAGCGACCCTTGGCGATCATGTCGAATAACTCGCCGCCGCGAACGAGTTCCATGGCGATGTAGATCTTGGATTTGCTTGCCATGACTTCGTGGAGTTGAACGATGTTGGGGTGCTTCACCATGTTCATGGCGGATATCTCTCTCTTCATCTGCTCCACCATCCCAACCTCGATTACCTTCTCTTTCCCCACCACCTTCATGGCCACGCTTTTTCCTGTTTGCAAGTTTTTGGCATGGTAGACCTTAGCGAAGGTTCCATGACCCAGAACACGACCTAGCTCGTACTTGCCGTGGAGAACCGTGGATTGAACATGGCTTGTGGTTCCTTTATCACCCATGTTGATGAAAAAAGGAAAAGACTCGATCGTGTAGTAGTACTATGTCTCTGTTACAAACAACTAAGAGAAAAAAATAGGATAAAACAGAGGATTTATAATTGTGGTGGGCGGATTCACCCGTCTTCGACGTGTTTACGGTGGCAATTTCTGCTGGCGATTCTGCGCTTGGCATCGCCACCGACCTCAGTTCTTTTTAACGGAATGCCACTCATCACTCTGCATTCATTCCCGATATCGAAATCTTTCACAATTAATGCTCTTATTCACTCCCTATTAAATGCACTTGATTGTCTTATTTATAGTGCCAAATCAATGCTGCGAGGTGGTTGAATTACCCTTTTGCCCCTGTGCTGAAATAGCCGTTGACACGCGTCGACATCGCAGATGGGGGTTACGTCTTACGACGGGAATGTTTTTACGTGTGGTGATGGTGACGCGTGTATGCTGTGATTCCTAATTTTGAGGGTCTATTTCGTGCGCTAGTGAAATGGTAAAATGACTTGTTCCTAGTTGTGTGGATTGGGTCAAACGTGCAGTGGAGCCTGCGGGTTGGTTGGTTAGTTCGTGTGAGAGACTGTGAGGGACATAGATGAGTTTAATAATGGGTCGTGATGTGAAAAATATAACACGAAAATATTCGTGTCGGGTCACGGGTCAACCCGTGAACCCGCTCTGACACGTAAATATAATTTTTATTTTATTTTTTCAAGGTTATTATGGTAATTTTATTGAATGATATAAAAAAAAAATATCTATAGGTTTCTTTTTATTGAAGATTTTTTTTTTGTTATATTGCAATCAGAACCGTTTCCGAACCGGGCGAACCATTTTCAAACTAAACCAAATCAATTTTTATAACTTTATTTTTTAAAATTTTTAATTTTTTTCTTTTCAAAAAAGGGTCGTGTTCCGGTTGAGAATTTTGACACTAATAATCAATCGGGTCGTGTTCGGGTTGAATCTAACCGTGTTCGTGTCACCGAAGCGACCCACTCGAAACGAACACGATTTGCCACCCCTATGTGCAGTAGAGCCTGCGGGTTGGCTGGTTAGTTCGTGTGAGAGACTGTGAGGGACACAGATGAGGTTTAAGTGGTAATAGTGTTTCAGTCAGGCTAAGAATCTCATGGCCTACAACAAAAAGATGTGTGACACTGAGTGTCGGACGTTATCAGTTTGAGATAGAAGAATTTAGAGGTGCTTCAAGTATTATATTAGGAGATATTAAGTTTGGAATACTTTATGGCGTTATTTTTAGATTAGGAAATCTTAGATATAATTTAAATTATTAGGCTTCAGCCCATAAGGATCTATGCTTTCACCTATTGAACTTATATGTAAATATATTATTGGATTATATTATTAATATATCCAACAATCTCCTCTTATGTTGACCATATATCACAATTCAAATAACCATGCTTTATAGTTTGGAATATTCCGTGAATATTCCAGAGTGGAATGATGGGTGGGTGCCGGAACCATTACAGCCCATGATGAACCCCACGCACCGTTACAGCCCATGGACCCTACACTAGGCATATGGTTGATGATGCGCATACCCATTGCGGAGTCCATTGAGTGAGGAGTTGAGGGGAATGAGGAGTGAAATGAACGTTTTGTCCTATAATAAGATGGTGACTGAGTCCTAAAGTTGAGCCCAAAGTACTTACTTATTCAGAATAGGTTTACACTTCAAAATAATATTTTAAAAGTAATTTAAAAGAAGGAAAAATATTTTCTAGGAGAATTATTTTCTCTTACAAGTGACTCTTCAATTTTCGTGTAATATTTTTTTATTTTGTTAGTAGGTATAAACTCACATAAGATAATATTTATAGCATGAAATTTTTTTCTCTTACTGTATGAGAAAATTGAATCCCATTTATTAAACGTATTTTGAAATCAATATAAATATTTTTTATTGGATAATGCCTAAACACTATCTATTACCTGCCTACCTTGTAATGGCTTTCTATGAGGTGGTGTTTGGTTGGAGTTTTTTGTGAGGATATCTAGGTATATGAGATTGAGTTTTTGTATTATTCATGTTTGGTAAAAAAAATTACAAAATTTTCCTAGTTAACTTGGTTCCCCATCATTTCATAATTGTGTGTAAAAATGGATGAAAAACACTCTTCAACTTACCCACTTATAACATGGTATTTGGGAGAAAGTTGAGTAAATGGCAAAAAATAACATATGCGCATTACAACTTACAACTTTTTTTCAATAATATTTTACTTAACCAAACAACTTTTTATATTTTTCTACTAAACTCATTTTTCAATTATTTCCCTATCAATTATATTTTTCTAATATTCAAAAAAATTTCTCCTCAACCAAACATGCATGAGAGAAAATGAAAATGTACAAGGATGAATCGCTCTTTTTTAGTCTTTACAACTAGGATTCTCACTTTTTCTTAATTGGACCAAATGTCTTCTATTAATTGCTTCAGCTTGCAAGGGTTTCAAAACCCATTAAAAATTCTTGGGAATAGGAGAACTGACGTTATATTTTATCCATTAAAGTTCTCAATCAATATCAAATAAAGTTCTGTTACATATATCAATTTCAATTCATGTATTTTTATTTTTTTGTTGCTCCTCCAGTGTTTGAAAACGTGTTTCTCCTTGCTCACAATCTTTCCATTTTACTTTCCCCTTGTGATACATGCATGGACCACACAAATTTGAGAAATAGCATCAACAACATCAACATCAACATCACCTTTATCCCAAATTAATTGGGGTCGGTGGTAGATGAACCCACATGAGAGATATAAAAATGTTGAAAAAATAAATAAATAAATAAATAAATAAATAAATAAAAATATATATATATATATATATAAATAAAAAAATAAATTTTTTTTTTAAAAACTAAAGAAAAAAAAAAAATAATAATAATAATAATAATAATATATATATATATATATATATATATATATATATGTATATGAATATATAAATAAATAAAAGTGAAAAAGAAAGGGACAAGAAGAAGTGGGGGAAATGAAGGGGAAAAGGACTAAAAAGGGACCATCTAGAACATAGGAATAACCACGGGTCTAACCCTCCACCATACTTATAGCTTTTCTCCATTCCGTTCTAAGACATACCGTCCGCCAATCTATATCCCACTCCATTAAATCTTGTTTTACTACCTTCCCCCAAGTAAGTTTCGGCCGACCTCTGTCTCTTTTTGTGTTGAGCTCTTGGTAACAAACTTCTGTTCTTACGGGAGCATCCAGGGGCCTTCTCATCACGTGCCCAAACCACCTCAATCTATGTTCTCTCATCTTCTCGGCAACCGGTACTACTCCGACCTTTCGTCGAATATCTTCATTTCTTATCTTATCCATCTTTGTGTAACCACACATCCACCTTAGCATCCTCATCTCTGCTACTCCCATCTTATGCTCATGTTGCCTATGTGCTGGCCAACATTCCGCTCCATAAAGCATTGTCGGTCTTACTGCCGTTTTATAGAATTTTCCTTTTAACTTAAGGGGGATTTTGCGGTCACACAAAAACCCAGATGCACTGCGCCATTTCATCCACCCTGCTCTGATTCTATGATTAACATCCTCATCAATCTCTCCACCTTTTTGTAAAATGGAGCCCAAGTATTTAAAAGCATCTTTTTTGGGTACCTCTTGACCAATTAAATGCACGGGCTCTTGGTCCCCATCTCGTACCAGAGAAAACTCACACTTTAGATACTCAGTCTTGCTTCGACTTAATGTGAATCCTTTGGATTCCAATGTGCTTCTCCACAATTCAAGTTTTCTATTAACACCCTTCTTGCTCTCATCAATAAGCACAATATCGTCTGCAAAAAGCATACACCATGACACTTCCTCTTGAATATCTTTTGTTAGTTCATCCATAACTAAGGCAAAAAGATAAGGACTTAGAGCCGACCCTTGGTGTACACCAACCGTGATAGGAAAATAACTTGATGTTCCGTTACAAGTTTTAACACATGTAGTAGCCCCATCATACATATCCTGGATTGCCTTTACATACTTTGATGGAACCTTTTTCTTCTCCAGAACCCACCATAAAACTTTCCTTGGAACCCTATCGTATGCTTTCTCAAGGTCTATGAACACCTATGTAGCACCGACACCGACACGGGACACGTGACACGATACGACACGACACTCCGACACGTTAATTCTAAAAAATGTTAGATTTCGACACGTTAGGACACGTTTTGATATTAAATAATATTTTTAATTTATGTAGTGTATATTATATTTAATATCCAATAATTTAACAAAAAAATGAATCTAAAGTTATAATATTCATAAATTTTGCAAAGAAACATAAGGTATCCCAAATATTTATATTAAACTCAATAAAATGGTAATCGCAGTACAACGAATATAATAACTAGAATTAAAACTCAACGCAACGCAACCTTTGAAACTTTTTTTGAATTTTTATAACGCGTGTTGAAGTGTCGGGGAGTGTCGGGGTGTCCGAGAGTGTCGGGAAGTGTCGGACACGACACGTCAGGGTTTTTGAAGTGTCGGTGCTTCATAGATGAACACCATATGCAAGTCCTTCTTCTTTTCTCGATATCTTTCCATAAGTTGTCGCGTCAAGAAAATGGCTTCCATGGTACATCTTCCTGGCATAAATCCAAATTGATTTACAGAAACCTTGGTATCTCTCCTCAAACGGTGTTCAATAACCCTCTCCCACAACTTCATAGTATGGCTCATTAGCTTAATGCCTCTATAGTTTGAACAATTCTGTATATCTCCCTTGTTTTTGTAGATAGGCACAATCATACTTTTCCTCCAAGCATCAGGCATCTTATTTGTCAGGAGAATCTTATTGAAAAGATTGGTCAACCATTTTATTGCCACATCCCCTAGGCCTCTCCACACTTCAATAGGGACACCATCAGGCCCCAAGGCTTTATTAGTCTTCATCCTCTTTAAAGCCTCCTTAACTTCATGTGTATTAATTCTGCGTACAAATCTTCTATTCATATCATCATACGCGTCCTCCAAGTCCACCTCGCTTGTGTTTCCATCCCCATTAAACAGCTTGTTAAAGTAGTTCAACCATCTTTCATTTACATCTTCATCTCTCATCAGAAGTTTTTGATTCTCATCCTTGATGCATCTAACTTGGGTGAGGTCTTTACTTTTCTTATCCCTTATCTTTGCAAGTTTGTAAATACCTCTTTCACCATCATTGCTCCCAAGATTTTTATACAACTCGTCGAAAACCTTGCCCCTAGCTTCTCGCACTGCTTTCTTTTCATTTTTTCTCGCCAATCTAAACTTTTGCAAGTTCTCTTCACTGGGACTTTTATGCAAAGATCTAAAGCACTCCTTCTTATGTTTAATTGCCTCTTGCACCTCTCCATTCCACCACCATGTTTCCTTTGCAAGAAATCCATTTCCTTTACTTTCTCCCAACACCCTCCTTCCCAAATTTTGAATAAACTTAGCCATCTCATTCCATATTGCATTTACTTCTCCATCAAACTCCCAAGGTCCATCGTGCAACATTCTTTCATTGAACTCTCTCTCTTTTCCCTCCTTAAGCTTCCACCACCTTATCCTTGGGTTCTGAGCCCTCTTCTTCATTGTAAGTACTTTGTTGAACCGAACATCCAAGACTACCAGCTTATGTTGCGTAGCGACACACTCTCCAGGGTAGACCTTACAGTCGACACAAGAAGTTCTATCTTCTCTTCTAGCCAAAAAGAAATCAATCTGACTACGATTTTGGCCACTATGATAAGTGATTAGGTGTGACTCCCTTTTTTGAAAAAGGTGTTCACTAACATCAAATCGTAGGCTAGTGCAACATTCAAGATATCTTCTCCAGTCTCGTTTCTCGTCCCATAACCAAAACCTCCATGGATTCTATCAAAACCTCCATTGCTTTTACCAACATGACCATTTAGATCTCCTCCTAAGAAAATCTTCTCCTCTCGAGGTATTCCCCTCAAAACCTCCTCCAAGTCTTCCCAAAATTGGCTTTTGTCAGTTGGTTGCAATCCAACTTGGGGTGCATACACACTGAGGATATTCATGATTAAATCACCCACAGCAAGCTTAACCAGAATAATCCTGTCGCCTTTCCTTTTGACATCCACAACTTTATCTCTGAAACTTTTATCGATCATAATTCCAACACCATTTCGACTCTTTTTAGTACCTGTGTACCATAACTTGAAACCAGTTCCATCCACTTCCTTGGCCTTTTCTCCAGCCCACTTTGTTTCTTGCAAACAAACAATATTCACTTTCCTTCTAGCAAAAACATCTGCCAACTCCCTCAATTTACCCGTTAAGGTTCCTATGTTCCAGCTGCCCAATCTCATCCTTAACCCCTGGGCTGTGCTTGCCCGCCATGCTCGCCCAACTGCGTGTTGGGACCCTGGCATACTTCTCACCAAATCCGGGTGAAGACCTGGCGCCTTGCCTTGGGGCAAGGACCCTAGCCCACTTTTCACTACACCCCGGGCCCGATGCAGCGCCTTGCCTTGTGGCAAGGACCCTAGCCCATTTTTCGCTACACCCGGGGCCCGATGCAACGCGTCGCTATGAAGGGTACGCCCCAACGAAAAATCATATAGGTTCATCACATAAAAATATAGCTATTTTTTACGGCCGATTTGCAAAACCTGACGCCAACCCTCCTCCTTTATCCTGGCTTGGGACAGACCATGCTAATGAAAATAAATTATTATAACTGAATGCTAATTACAAATCATAAACGTCAAAGCTTTTATTCCCTTTTTCCTATTGAACCCTGATAGATGGATTAGTTAACTAAATTAACCTATATATATAGAAAAATAAACTTTAATGTGAAACAGAAAAAAAGTAAAGAAAAGAAAAAGTTCAAAAGGGAAAATGGCAGTGGCACAGTGCATGCAACTGGGCAAGCCTACTAAAATATTGTGGTACCACTAGCTACCACCCTCAACACACACTTTTAGAATCCTTTCTTTACTTTATTGATATCAACGAATTTGGCTGCAAGTCCTTGTTTCTGTCCAACTCCAACCGGTTCTTGCAATGTTTCATCGCATCCTGCTTCGTCTTCCACCCATTCATCTCTCACCAAATAATGTTGTTGATAATATCTGAAGGCCACAAATAACATGAAAACTGCATATAACAAAACACCATCCGTTAGTGTGAGTGTGTATGTGCATGAATCAATCAATCAATAAAGCTACAATGCATATCAAAACAATAGAATTGAAGCTTAATCATAAGCTATGAATTAACCAATATCATTTGAAGTTAATGCAGCATGGTTTTAATAATTACCTGCCCAAATGCGAGCAACAACTGATGACAAATTCCAAACAAGCCCGAAGATGCCAAGAGCCACGGCTTTCTTGTGAGTGCATGAATCCCATGCATCCCGGAATCGACGAATCCAAAAATTTGCTTCATGTCAAAAACAAAAACGTGCCATTTATATTAGAACACTAGAAAGAGTAGTGAGGCCCATCAAGAAAAGACTTGGTTTTTGGCCTTCAAGGACCTACGTAACACAAAAGACACTAGTTTTGGACTTTGTTAGACTTTGGGATTGGGGACCACTAGGGATGTGGAGGACCATTATGTTATGATCCCACAATTGTGTCCCCTTTACTCCGAAAATCAGTCCCATTGTCAGAGAAAGGCCAATACTAGTAATTGGGCACAAAACTGCGATGAATAAAAAAAAACAAAGATGCTCATCCATGTGATGCGTTGAATTATGTTTCAATTACCATAATCAAAAATTAAATATTCATAGAGACAAAATCTTCAAGCAAATTTAGATTTAGAATTTGATTATATCTTTGGAGGAGGTATAATTGGATGAACATTAAAATATTAATCTTTGTTTAAAGGCACCACCAGATCTACATTATGATGCATTGGATAAACCACACGATCAAATAAAATAAGATCATAGGTACAAACAAAAGAGCCGTTTCTAACTTTTCATCAATGCATGGAGAATCAACGGTTGTGGGCCTAGGCAAGCACTGCACCAACTACACTACACTAAAGAGTAGAGACACATGGCAGCCTCTACTCATTGCAACTGTACCGTTTTTGTTTACAGCTTAAAGGTATAGTGTTATAAATCAAGCATTAAATAATGTTAGAAAAAAGCAACATCAAATTCAGGAAATTACCATAAGCAGTTAACTGTGCCGAATAGGAAGAGCAGATCTTCGGTACGGTAAAAACCCCAAAGAAGCCTGAGGCAACCATGTGTCAGCAATCATTTAAGTGAAAAAACAAATCCAGTAACTGAATAACCAAAGAAAAATAAATATGAAAATGTGGGTAGAGGTGGGCAAGATGCAACTTTCACTCCCCAAGCAAGTGATGCAAAAAAGTAACAAACTTTGCATTGACATGGAAATTACTTGTCGTTTTTCAAAAGAACTAAAAATGAAATGCCAGAAATTTAACCTTTTGACAGTATCGTCACCCGAAACAAGAGTTCTATTTCGGAATGGAATAGACTTAGGAACCCCAACTTTTAAGGCCAATATGAATCCTCTTTTGATACAGTTAATTTTTTATATTAATCATTTAGAAACATACCGAATTTGGCCATCTTCCAAATGGTTATGAAGCTGCCACATCTGGCCAAAACAAAGAGCAAAACTGCCAACTGCAAATTGAAAAATAAAAAAAATAAAAAATTTAAGTTTTGGGTGTTCTTCTATGCTACTAACATTTCTAATGTTAAGAAGGTAATCATATAAACAGTGAGCAAAGAAAATTACCTTAATTGTGGTACCCGGATCTCCAGAAAACATGGCTTTGAGTTTTGACAGGAATTCATTCAAGTAAGGGAGGATCAATTTTAGCATCCAAATTGCATCTTTTTCTCCCAGTACATAATTTGAGTCCTCTACGTCTATGACTCCCCTGATTAGTTTGATCCAAGAAAGAGGATCAGAAAGAGAGTAATCTTATAATATATTTTTCACCATAGTGATTGGGTTATTACCTGCAAATTAGGGATCTATAGAGGAAGATAACAGCGAGATAGACAAGGCCTATATAGGACATCACAGAAATAAGACTGCAGAAGCAAGGATAGAAATTTTCAGTTCTGGTCCCTCTTCTGGAACAGTGTATTATAACAATATAAAAAAAAAAAACTCTATTTAGTGTGAATTTCTAACCTCAGGTTGATATCCTTTGCATAAGAAGAAGAGACTATAGTGAATGTTCCAAACCCGAAGACAAATGCTGATCTTGAAACATCTCTCCACATGACTAAATCCACTGAGGAGGAGAGACATGTATATAACGAATTAATGCTATAATTTGAATAAAATTAAGCCAACAAATTTCACACTCTCCTAAAATTATGAAATTTAGATGAATCACCTAGACTCTGCAACTTGCTTTGGGTTTGTGGAAAGCTATGGCATTCTTCTGGCTTTGGAACTGAACCATAAAGATCACTCGCACTTGTTAAAATAAGCATATATTAAACCCAAAAAAAGATTGAAAGAACAATCTCTTGAGGAAAATCAAAAGTCCTTACTTGAATTTGCTTCGGAGAAATTTTGGTAAATTGTAGAATTCCTTCTAATTGTAGGAGATTGCTTCAGAGCAGAAGGGACAGAAACTGGTTTTCTTTCGTTTCTGTGATGAAATCGCATGTGAGCACTCACAACTTTCTTTGGTTCTGGATCGTTCACAACCTTCTTTGGTTCTAATTTGTTCACAACCTTCTTCTCCGGTTCATTCACAACCTTCTTCTCCAGTTCATTCACAATTTTCTTCTCCGGTTCAGTTACAACCTTCTTCTCCAGTTCATTCAGAATCTTCTTCTCTGGTTCATTCAGAATCTTCTTCTCTGGTTCATTCACGACCTTCTTCTCTGGTTCTGGTTCATTCACGACCTTCTTCTCTGGTTCATTCATGACCTTCCTGTTTTCTGGTTCATTCACAATCACCTTCTTGTCTGGCTCATTCACAACAACCATCTTGTCTTGTTCATTCACACCAACCTTATTTTCTGGTTCCTTCACAACCTTGGATTCTGGTATACTTATTTCCTTCACATCAAAGCTCTCATTTTCCATCTCAATCTCAACCTCTTCTTCCACCACCTCTTCCTCCACCTCTTCATCTCCTTCATCATCAATAACATAATCTGAATCACCACCAACCCGAAGAGGCAATTCTGATGAACTTTTGACCACACCGACATTGTCTGAAATGCTTGACATCACCTTCTCTTGGCACACATCATCAAAATCCTTGCGATTTTCATCAGTAGTTTCCTTCATCACATTCTCAACTTCAATCTTTTCCCACCCACCATCAGATCCATCAACCCCATTTCTTGATTCATCTGGAACTCGATCAGACTGGGATTTCGTCTTCCTCAATTGAACTGAATTATTGACAGACCCAGAAGCATTCTTCTTAATTGAATCTGATTTGCTCTTCCTCAACAACCCAGAATTCCTCTCATGCCCCTCACCTGATTCACCACTTTCTTTGCCAAGCTCTGTAGCACCCTTCTGTGTTTCAGATCTTAGCTTTCTGGTGTGAATTGGGCTTCTCTCAAATTTATCTGCAGAAGCACCAATCTTTCTGGTGAGAATTGGGCTCTTCTTGGTTCCATCAGAAGAAGAAATGTTGAGCTCCATACACTGTTCCTCTGAATTCTTCTGGCTCTCTGGTTTTCCTTTTGTTACCTGAATTGGGTTCTTATCTAACCCCTCAGAGCTCTCTGATTTCCAAGTTTTTCTCTTTCCAGAAGTAGCAAATCCAATTCTTTTCAACTTGGAACCACCATTCCCTACTCCTTCTGCAGGATTTTCTTCTGCATTGAAGACCTTGATTCCCCCTCTCACTTCATCACTCTTCATTCTGCTCTCCCACACAGACCCTGCAACCACACTCCCTCTAACCCCTCCTCTTCTTTTACTCACTTCCATCCCCAATTTATCTTTTTTATCTCTCTCTCTCTCTCTACCTGACATTCAGTACTGTAATGGGTCATAGGTCGTTAATGGGTAAGAGGCTTCCAACTTAAGCAAGGGCGGTTGGTGGGGGGCAACATTGTGATCCCATTGTAAAGCAATTCAGAGAGAGAGAGAGAGAGATCAGATTTAGGAAGAGACAGTAGTTGGTCACTTTTTTTTTCCTTCTTTTTCTTTCTTGATGATCACTAATGTTATGAGGGAAGGGAAAAGCGAAGGTAAATTTGGTGGGGTTGGAATGATTAGGGTGTTAAGGATGAACACTTTTAAGCATTGATTCCCTAAAATCTCTCTATCACTCTTACCGAGGCACGCAAAAAGTCATTAGTTTCACCCTCACATCACATGCATTTGTATAATAATAGCCAGCTGCATATATAACTTATCTCAGAGATAAGTGTGTGTGAAATCCGCAGTGTACTTGCTAAATTGGAGTGTTTTTCTTTTGCTATTTTGTCCTTGCCAACATGTATAATACAGGAAGCATAAAGAAACTGCAAGTAGTACCGTGCCAGAAGATCTAAATTTAGGCCAATTTTAACTCTGCTTCAAGGATGTGAATACTAAATTTTAATTAATATGTGTGTAGTTTGGTTAATGACTGCTGCTCCGGAATTTCTATTATGGTTTTTTTAACACAGAAACAGGGTTCTCTACGGTTTTACAAATCTATAGAGTTAAAAAAAGAAAAATTTCCATAAAATAATTACACTAAATTTGGTATAAAAGATATGCATCCTTGATGCAAATGCACAACCTCCCAGTTCTTTTCTAGCCAGCAGGTAGTCTTCTAATTTGGGGTTCTATAATTTTCTTCTATCTGCATTTATATAATAAAATAAAGCCTTTTTCTACTGGGAGTAAGATAGTATTAATTTTTCTATAGCTTAGATATTTTTCAAATTAATTTGTAGTTAGTTTATTTTCCCTTTCTGAATCTCAGATGTTCAATTCCTATAATATTAAATTAGAATATACAATACTGAGAGTGATTTTGTCTTTTAGTTCATTCTACTTTAAAATGAAACATGTTATTCTTAGTTATTCTTTTTATTTTTTTAATTTGAAGTTTAAATTATTTTAAATTAATGATTTATATCCTCTTTATAATTTTTAATATTTTTATTTTTAGTAATTTTCTTTTAATTTATAGTTTTATATTTTAATTAAATTTAACATATTAAAGAAAATATTATATCCTCCTAATAAATTTTCCAAACATTCTTCTAGATATTTTAAATTTGAAAAAAAAAATGTTTCAACATTTAACATATTTAAAAATCATATTGCCCTTTCTTTTCTTTACCTAATGCAGAGAGTTATTAAGTTGACTAATTAGGAGAAATTAAAATTTCTTTAATTAATTTAACATGAATACTTGATTGGATGAGGAGGTTATCAGATAAGTGAGATTGATGGATTGATGATCTTCAAGATCGAGTTATCTTTTTAAATGACATAATTTATATCATCACTCTATCACACAGGACGGCCTACCCATATTTTTATTTTTTTGTCAATTCTCTTTTCTTCTTTATTTATCTCTTTCTCTCTCTTAAAATGATACACACTTTACCACCATCCATATTAATTGACAACTATCTATGCGTACAGAGATGGATTTCGATAACTGCTTGTAGTTGTAACTTGTAAGTGCTTATAGAGTCAACTCTATTCAGAAATTGCAATCCCCAAGTCAAGAGCCTTCCACCAAACATTATGCAGTAACTTTCTCACACACGAAAGCAGATAAGAAGATAAACAAATTCACCTCTTTCGTTTGTATTATACTTAATGCGACCATTGAATAACCCCCAAACTTGAAGACTTTGGAGTGAATTTTTGAGGGACCATTAGTACGTCAAAATAAATGGTCTTTAATTTAAAATTAACTCATGGGCCATCTATCGCTGATTCGTTAGCTAACATGAAAATTTATTTGACATTGCAAAAGACAAAATGTTAGAAATGGCTAGTTTTGCATAGAACCAAGTTTTTTTCTTTCTTTTTTTCTGAGAACCAAATTAAAACACGTTGCTTGTAATGGAAGTCGTTCTAGTGAAATATGCAGCAATTATGGGTGTAAATGAGGTAGGAATTTACAAGAGTCTATAGTTTAGTTTATATTGGTCTATAGGTTTTGGTGTAACTAGCAAGGGTGGTGGTATAAATAGTAAAATAGAATAGGTCTAGGCTTTTAAAAATATCTATTTAGAAAATAGTCATAGATTTTTTTGTATATGTCAAGCCTATAACTATATGCAGAGGGATATGTCTCCAATACCGGCCTATATCATATTATTTATTTAAAATATAATAAATAAAATTATTATTTTAATAATTTTGAATAATAGAATAATATTATTTTTTTTATTCTTTTAATATTTGAATGTTTAATAGGCTTAAACAAGCCTAGGCCAAAGTTTTTATTTTTTAAATATAGGCCTTTCACTTACCTAATCACAAGACTGCTTAATTAAGACTATTAAATATAAAACTAACAAAACATTTAAAATTTATTCAACATTCAATATCAAGTGCTTTTTTGAGTTATCCGCTTTCCACAACAATACCACAGTCTCAGAGGGCTTCCAAACAGTGCTTTTATCTGGTTTTTACTTGTTTTTCTCAAATGCTAGACAAAGCATAATGACGTCAAAAACAACCAAAATGCTTCTACCAAACATTTACACATAGCTAGGATAATTTTCACTTCTCCCCAACCAAACACTACCTCAGTCTTTATATGGCTTGAAGAGAATGCATCATGCATTAATTGAGAAATAGATAAAAAAGAATAGAGGGTAGTTTTGAAAATTCTCATTAGCATGAAATGAAGCTTGTGTCCTTTAAGGGGCGTTTTGTTAAGGAGAAATTTTTTGAATATTAGGGAAATAGAATTGATAGGAAAATAGTAAGAAAGTGATATAAAGTAATATAAATATGAAAATGTAAAAAAAAATAGTTTGGTTAGATAAAATTTTACCAGGAAAATATATGAAAATTTTGAAAATCTTTTGGAAAAAATATAAATAGGTAAATGATATAAAATTATAATTTTATCCTCGATACCCTTATCCTAAACAAACAAACAGTGGATCTAAACTTGGCATCGTATCATCTCTCTTTTTTGTTTTCAAAGGGTATATTAGTTACAAAAAAATTAAGCAAACAGTGACTTAGCCGTGATTTTACAAAAACTCACATACGAAAATGCTTTTCTAATATTGCCGAAAGCTGTCTTTTACCTATCCAATTGAAAAACCTATGCATTTTAGATGACAGGTTTTTTGTTTGAAGAAGCTTCACTAAACACGTCGTTCGTGGAATCCTTGTGTCACTTACCTAGAAAAATTGGATAAAGACGTCAGCCAAACACCACCTTATATCTTTACTAGGATCCTATGACGACAATATTTTTCGCACCCAATATCTTTTTTATGAACCCAATAAAAATAAAATAATAATAATTGGAAAGAAAAAGCAGATGAGAAAGAACACAAGTCAATGATATTTCTGTCACGCTAATTGGTTTTGTTATGGTCCTTGAGCATTCTCATCATCCTGCAATGTCTGAATAGAGCTGACTCTAATACAAGCAGTTGTCGAAATCCCTCCCTGCACGCATAGACCTTGAAGATCATCAATCCAATATAGGGATGTGCAAAATAACCAAAAACGGGTACCGCCCATAAAATAACCGGTTTTAAAAAACTAGTTCATCCAATCAAGTATTCATGTTCAATTAATTAAAGCAATTTTATTTTCTCCTAATTAGTCAACTTAATAACTCTTTGAATTAGGTAAAGAATTTTTTTATTTTTTAATTTTGGTACAAGGTAAAGAATTTTTAAATATGTGAAATGTTGAAACATTATTATTTAATACTTTTTGTTTCAAATTTAAAATAACTAGACGAATTTTTGGAAAATTTATTAGAAGGAAGGACATAATGTTTTAAATTTATTTAAAATATAAAAATCATAAATTAAAGGAAAAATATTTAAAACTGTAAAGAAGATGTAAATCATTAATTTAAAAGAATTCAAACTTAAAATTAAATTAAATAAAAAGAAAAACTAAGAATAACATGTTTCATTTTTAAAGAAGAATGAACTAAAAGACAAAATCACTCTCAATATAGTATATTCTAATTTAATAGTATAGGAATTGAACAATTGAGATTCAGAAAGAAAAAAAAAACTAATTTAAAAAATTAAGAAAAGTAACTTGACACTATATATAATTGAGATTCAGGAGAGAAAAAGAAAATTTTAATGTAAAAAATGAGAGTAATTTTAAAAAATATAAATAATGAAAATTTGAGAAAAAAAAATTTCTTATAAAATATATGGAAAAAGTATATATATATATATATATATATATATATATATATATATATATATAGAGAGAGAGAGAGAGAGAGAGAGAAATTAATAGTATCTTACTCCCATAGCAAAAGACTTTATTTTATTATATAAATGAAGATAGAAGAAAATTATTAAACCCAAAATTAGAACACCACGATGACCCGCAGGTTAGAAAAGAAGCGGGAGGTTGTGCATTTGCATCAAGGAAGCATATCTTTTATACGAAATTTAGTGTAATTATTTAATGGAAATTTTTCTTTTTCTAGCTGTCTGGATTTGTAAAACCTTATAGAACCCTGTTTCTGTGTTAAAAAAACCATAGTAGAAATTCCCGAGCAGTAGTGATTAACCAACTAACTACACACATATCTATTAAAATTCAGTATTCACATCCTTGAAGCAGAGTTAACATTGGCCAAAATTGGAGGTGTTTGTGATCTTCTGTCACGGTACTACTTGAAGTTTCTTCATGCTTCCTGTATTAGATAATACTAGCAAGCTATATAGCATCGATACCGATATGGGATACGATATGATACGATATTCCGATACATTAATTTTAAAAAAATGTTAGATTTGGATACGTTATGACACGTTTTGATATTAAATAATATTTTTAATTCATGTAGTGTATATTATATTTAATATTTAATAATTTAACAAAAAAATGAATCTAAACTTATAATATTCATAAATTTTGCAAAGAAACATAAGATATCTCAAATATTTATATTAAACTCAATAAAATGGTAAACGTAATCCAACGAATCTAATAGTTGGAACTAAAACTCAACTTAATTAATGCAATCTTTGAAAAAAAAAAAATTAGTTTGTATAACGCATGTTGAAATGTCGGGAAGTGTCAGAGTGTCAAAAAATGTCAGGAAATATCAGACACAATACGTCAGAATTTTAGAAGTTTAGGTGCAAGTACAAAATAGCAAAAGAAAAACACTCCACTTCAGCAGTAGACTGCAAATTTCACACATACTTAACCCTCAGACAAGTTATATATGCAGCTGGCTATTATACAATTACATGTGATGTGAGGTTCAGACTAACGACTTTTTGGGTGCCTCCGTAAGAGTGACGGAGAGATTTTAGGGAATCAATGCTTATAACTTTTTATCCTTAACACCCTAATCATTCCAACCCCACCAAATTCACCTTGGCTTTTCCCTTCCCTCATAACATTAGTAGTGATCATCAAGGAAAGGAAAAGAAGAAGAAAAAAAGAAAAAAGAAAAGGGACCAACTACTGTCTCTTCCTAAATCTGATATCTCTCTCTCTCTCTCTCATTTGCTTTAAAAAGGGATCACAATGTTACCCCCCACCAACCGCCATTGCTTCAGCTGGAACCCTCTTATGCATTAACGACCTATGACCCATTACAGGTAGAGAGAGAGAGAGAGATAAAAAAAGATAAATTGGGGATGAAAGTGAGTAAAAGAAGAGGAGGGGTTAGAGGGAGTGTGGTTGCAGGGTCAGTGTAGGATAGCAGAATGAAGAGTGATGATGTGAGAGGGGGAATCAAGGTCTTCAATGCAGAAGAAAATCCTGAAGATCGAGGGGGGAATGGTGGTTCCAAATTGAAAAGAATTGAATGTGCTACTTCTGGAAGGAGAAAAACTTGGAAATCAGAGAGCTCTGAGGGGTTAGATAAGAACCCAATTCAGGTAACAAAAGGAAAACCAGAGAGGCAGAAGAATTCAGAGGAACGGTGTAAAGAGCTCAACATTTCTTCTTCTGGTGGAATCAAGAAGAGCCCAATTCACACCAGAAAGATTGGTGCTTCTGCAGATAAATTTGATAGAAGCCCAATTAACACCAGAAAGCTAAGATCTGAAACACAGAAGGGGCATGAGAGGAATTCAGGGTTGTTGAGGAAGAGCAAATCAGATTCAATAAAGAAGGATGAAATGCAATACGCTACGAAATGAAAATGCAATACGCTACGAAAATACAGCAGGTACCGGTGTCGGTGAATATTAGTCGTATGCAACTTTTAATTTGTCGTCACGTTGATATAAAATGGATTCCTAAAAATGATGGGAAAAATGTTTATATATACAACTTATATTCTTTTTATATTCTTTCACTCTTACAAAGAGGTGGGATCCACGTCTTTATTTTTTTTAGGAGGGATATTCTTACTACCAAAATTTTCTACTATTAACTTACTATCTATCTAATTATCATTGGATCAACATTTTCTCTTTTTTCAAAATCTTTTTAACATTCTTTCTTTTGATTCAATGGTGATTAGATGGATAGTAAGTTGGTAGTAGAAAATTTTGGTGGTAAGAATATCTCCCCTCTATTTTTTTCTATCAACTCTCTCTCCTCCTTTATATATCTTTTTCTCTCTCTTAAAATGACACAACCTTACGTCTTTAAAATGATATACACTTCACCCACGAATAATTTGTCCTCACATGCATGGCCACGCCCCAACACATCCTAAAAAAAAACAAGAAGGTAAAAACAGTGTGTGGGGTCTCTCTAAAAGGTTTGGTTTTGTGCTTGTGGCTTATGAGATTCTATTACTCAGCCGTACACCGAACATTCCACATGCAGTAACTTTCTAACACAAGAAAGCACATGAATAAAGGATTTACATTCATCATTTAACATGACATAAAATTTTTTTTTACACATAATATTTTATAAGGCCTGCAATTTTTTAAACAAAAAAAATTAAGGCAAGCAAAATGAATTTCTATAACGTTACACAGTCATCTTTCCTACAACATCAAAACTTGAAGGCTTATAAAACCTATAAACAAATTCACCTCTTTCAAAACTTGAAGGCTTTGCGGTGAATTTTTTAGGGGACTCATCAAAATAAATGGTCTTTTTAAAAGTAACTCATGGGCCATCTACCGCTGATTCGATAGCTAAAATGATAATTTATTTGAAATCATTGCAAAAGACAAAATACAAAATGTTAGAAATGGCAAGTAAATTTTGC
>JAVKPL010006295.1:0-26137 GCA_032173675.1 Gastrolobium villosum
ATAGGGATGTAGAATTTTTGAATGGTTAATTGATTAATTAATCCTAAAAATTCTTCATCTTTTAGGTTTTTATCCTCATCAAGTTTATCTTCATCAGTTTTTAATCTTAAAAGCTCATCAGATGTCTCTTCATTCTGTAAGTGAAGAAGGATGTTCTGATGTGTTTGTTGTTGTTCTTTAATTTGTTTAACTTCAGTTTTAAGAATATTGATCTCATACTGAAGATCTTGGACAGTTATAGGTTTGACAGTAATATTCTTTTCCAGTTTTTTAAGAGTATCTTTAAGATTAAATTTATTAGGAACCAATAATTCTTTAGATTTAGAAGAACTGGTTTCTAAAGATGATTTTAATTTTGCTAAGTAAGCACGTTTTTCTTGGGGATCACTGATAGAATCTAAGACTTCGAACAAAAGATCTTGTTCTTTAGTCAGGACATTAATATCATGTGATGACTGTGAATTATCACTAGAAGATAAATCATCTTCATGGATTTGATTTAAGTCTTCCGAAGATTCTTTTCCAGAATCTTCATCAGAAGATTGGATTAGAAGATTATTGATTTGTTCTTCAATAGATGGATCTAAGTTTAGGTTATTAAGTTTCTTCTTAAGCCTACAATACTTACTAATATGACCAGGTTTACCACAGTTGTAGCAAATAGTTGGCTTAATCGGTTTAGATGTATTTTGTAATTTATTTGTTTCAGTATTAGGCTTAGGATTTTCATTTTTAAACCTTTTATTATAATTAGGTTTCTTACGAAAATTCCTATATGTTTTAACCTGCTTTTGTTCCTGTTTTTTATGTTTTTTAGGTTTTGTAGTGCAGGGTAAACCAAATTGTTCACAAAAAGATCCTAAATCTTTACGATTCTGAGTATTTTCTTTTGCAAGTTGACGTTGGATTTTATCATCTTGACATATTTTTAAAGCTACCTTTTGTATATAAGCAACTAATTGACCATAACTCAATTGCTCATAAGGAATATCTCCAGTCGGAGTTTGATGACGGATTTTATCACTAACTTTGTCTCCTAAAGATTTTGGAAGACCAGCTAAGAATTTTTCTTTCCAGAAAGATTGTTGACTATCATCACGAGTGTAAACCCTAGTAAGGAAAGTATCTTTATACCAACGAAAGTCAGCTAGGGTTTTGCATTTGAGATTGGAAAGAAGTTCAGCAGAACGATCTTTCCATAAAGATGGATCACCAATGAAATGTTGGATGATAGTGAAGATAAGTTGATTAACAGGATCAGGGATAGTATTACCATCCGAGATTATGGGAATGCCATCAATACCAACTTTAACAGCGTCATAAACAGAACTTCTTTCTTCTTCAGAAAGATAATTATCCCACCATCCTTTGAGCTGACCAGAGAAGCCAGAGACAATAATATTGACTATGATAGCTTCAGAACAATTATGAGAAGTTTGATAGGCAGTTGCAACCATAGTCATATGGTGCAGAGTATTGAGTATATTATACTCTGATTGACCATCTATGTTCCATTCATAGACATTGTTACCATTAAAACTTTTAAAGCTTGTATTCTTTTCTTCAAGTAGAAGATCAGGAGCAGTAGCTTTTTGGTAATAAAGCTTGGAAGGGTTTCTCCAATTATTAATACCAGTTATAGGATTAATTTTAATTTCAGATTTGTCATCCGATTCTGGAGAATCATCACAATGACTCAAAGCATTGATATTTTTAGAACGAGTGTTATGTTTGTGAGACTGTTGAGTCTCTTGATCCGAATAATGCGGAGTATCAGGAATTACTAATGTACTTAATTTCTCATCAATTTTTTTAAGAAATTCATCCTGAGACTGTGATTGAGTAGGTTTTAATTTTGCAAATTCTCTTTTGAGTTGATCACTCATTTTGAAAGGTCTGAACAAAGGTTTTTCCAAGGTTTTAGAAGAAGATGCCGAGGATGAAGAATCAATTTTAACAGTATTGTTAAGTTTTTCACCTAAAACTTGAAGATATTTGTTGGTGTAATTAGATTGTTCAATAAGATTTTTAAAATCCATAGAAGACATTTGTTCATCTTCATCCTTTAATTTAAAAGGTGAAGCAAGAATAGATTTACTTTTGTTATCAACAAGTTTAGGGAGATAGAAAGAGGTTGTCGGAGGAAATTCAGACTTAACAACTTCTCCTTCTTTCAAATGCCAAACTGTGATGACATTAGCAGATTGGGGAGTTTTGAATGGATAATCAATGTCCTGTTGGACAGAATAAGCTTGGAACCAATCAAAGAAAGGAATATTTAACTTTACTTTATTAAGAAAGTTATAAAATTCTTCTTGAATTAGTTGCCTTTTAATTCCCTTATAATTTTGGAAGAACCATTCTTTTTGAGGAGACCTTTCCTCAGAATTAAAGTCTTTCCTAAGGGTTTCTTTATCAATAATGAACTCAGATAACATCATAAGGTTCATGCATAGAGGAATAGTTTGGAGATTGAATAGATTTTGGGGAATGAATAGATTTTGGAGAGTGAATAGATTTTGGGGATTGGATAAAAGTTTGAACACTATTTTTATCCTTTTGGGTATATGTAGGTTTAGGAATAGAAGAAGAGGTGTCTAATCCTTGAAGATGGAGATTGAACCTACTAGGTTCAGAGACTGTAGAGAAAGATCTCCTTGAAAGGGCAGATTGAAAATCTTCAGAACGAAAGTCTTGATTTTGAACAGATCTGGAAGAACTCGCAGAACTGAAAGAGTTTCTTCTGTCAAAGGAGATTTCAACAGCACCACTTGGGAACTGTTTGATTTCTCTGAAGTTTGGAGTGGCTCTAGGTTGAGCAGGTGTTGCCTTCTCGAGCCTCCATTTTTCTGGAAGTATAACATCATTCCAACAGATAGTTTTAGGCACAGTCACATTAGCCTTAGACATGTCAGTGAGAAACAAAGTAGTTTCTCCAGTCTTCTTAGGTTTAAGAACTCTAGATATGGAAGAATTCAATACCTTATACTGAATCCTATAGAGTAAAGCTGCTGGAATTGATCCATTTTTCATGTCTAAACCACTTGTTTCAACGTTCAAGGTTAAGACATCTAAGATATTTCTATCCAGGAGACTAACCATACGATCAGGATAGCAATTGAAAAAGATTGGTCCATTGCTTAGGCTTGTTTCAACAGTTCTAAGTATAGAATCTGTGAATTTGTTATGTCTTGTATCACGAAGACATAAAAGAACAGAGGCATTAAGACCTTCAATCCCAAGAGGTTTGATAGCAACTTGGACACATCCAATGTGCAGATAATTATAACTTTGTTTATGAGATTGGATAGATGAGTTAGAAAGAAGTTTAAATTCTTCGAATTCATCATTCAAAGGGATATTCTTTTCAACTGTTCTGATGATATAGTCAGATTTCCGAAAGAAGTTTCCATCGGGTTTGTATAATTCATTTGTTGGAATTCTGGGAATTTCCCAGTTATCCAATTCTTGATTGATATCTTCAAAGGAGATTTCTTCCTTAAAGATATTTTTCGAAGGATTCCTAGTTTGATCCTTCTGAATGGAAGAAGAGGATGGCTGAGATGAAGGAGGAGGGTTGCATGCATGGTCTGTCCATGTGTGCTTGCATGCATGGTCTGTCCCAAGGCAGGATAAAGGAGGAGGGTTGGCGTCAGGTTTTGCGAATCGGCCGTAAAAAATAACTATATTTTTATGTGATGAACCTATATGATTTTTCGTTGGGTCGTACCCTTCATAGCGACGCGTTCCATCGGGCCCCGGGTGTAGCGAAAAATGGGCTAGTGTTCTTGCCACAAGGCAAGTCGCTGCATCGGGCCCGGGGTGTAGTGAAAAGTGGGCTAGGGTCCTTGCCCCAAGGCAAAGCGCCAGGTCTTCACCCGGATTTGGTGGGAAGTATGCCAGGGTCCCAACACGCAGATGGACGAGCGTGGCGGGCAAGCACAGCCCAGGGGTTAAGGATGAGATTGGGCAGCTGGAACATAGGAACCTTAACGGGTAAATTGAGGAAGTTGGCAGATGTTTTTGCTAGAAGGGAAGTGAATATTTCTTGTTTGCAAGAAACTAAGTGGGCTGGAGAAAAGGCTAAGGAAGTGGATGGAACTGGTTTCAAGTTATGGTACACAGGTACTAACAAGAGTCGAAATGGTGTTAGAATTATGATCGATAAAAGTCTCAGAGATAAAGTTGTGGACGTCAAAAAGAAAGGCGACAGGATTATTCTGATTAAGCTTGTTGTGGGTGATTTAATCCTGAATATTCTCAGTGTGTATGCATCCCAAGTTGGATTGCAACCAACTAACAAAGCCAATATTTGGAAGACTTGGAGGAGGTTTTGAGGGGAATAGAGGAGAAGATTTTCTTAGGAGGAGATCTAAATGGTCATGTTGGTAAAAGCAATGAAGGTTTTGATAGAATCCATGGAGGTTTTGGTTATGGGACGAGAAACGAGACTGGAGAAGATATCTTGAATGTTGCACTAGCCTACAGTTTGATGTTAGTGAACACCTTTTTTTGAAAAAGGGAGTCACACCTAATCACTTATTATAGTGGCCAAAATTGTAGTCAGATTGATTTCTTTCTAGCCAGAAGAGAAGATAGAACTTCTTGTGTCGACTATAAGGTCCACCCTGGAGAGTGTGTCGCTACGCAACATAAGCTGGTAGTCTTGGATGTTCGGTTCAACAAAGTACTTACAATGAAGAAGAGGGCTCAGAACCCAAGGATAAGGTGGTGGAAGCTTAAGGAGGGAAAATAGAGAGAGTTCAATGAAAGAATGTTGCACGATGGACCTTGGGAGTTTAATGGAGAAGTAAATGCAATATGAAATGAGATGGGTAAGTGTATTCAAAATTTGGGAAGGAGGGTGTTGGGAGAAAGTAAAGGAAATGGATTTCATACAAAGGAAACATGGTGGTGGAATGGAGAGGTGCAAGAGGCAATTAAACATAAGAAGGAGTGCATTAGATCTTTGCATAAAAGTCCCAGTGAAGAGAACTTGCAAAAGTTTATATTGGTGAGAAAAAATGCTAAGAAAGCAGTGCGAGAAGCTAGAGGCAAGGTTTTCGACGAGTTCTATAAAAATCTTGGGAGAAAGGATGGTGAAAGAGGTATTTATAAACTTGCAAAGATAAGGGATAAGAAAAGTAAAGACCTCACCCGAGTTAGATGCATCAAGGATGAAAATCAAAAACTTCTGGTGAGAGATGAAGATGAAAATGAAAGATGGTTGAACTACTTCAACAAGTTATTTAATGGGGATGAAGATACAAGCGAGGTGGACTTGGAGGACGCGTATGATGATATGAATAGAAGATTTGTACGCAGAATTAATACACATGAAGTTAAGGAGGCTTTAAACATGATGAAGACTAATAAAGCCTTGGGGCCTGATGGTGTCCCTATTGAAGTGTGGAGAGGCCTAGGGGATGTGGCAATAAAATGGTTGACCAATATTTTCAATAAGATTCTCCAGAAAAATAAGATGCCTAATGCTTGGAGGAAAAGTATGATTGTGCCTATCTAGAAAAACAAGGGAGATATACAAAATTGTTCAAACCATAGAGGCATTAAGCTAATGAGCCATACTATGAAGTTGTGGGAGAGAGTTATTGAACATCGCTTGAGGAGAGATACCAAAGTTTCTGTAAATCAATTTGGATTTATGCCAGGAAGATGCACCATGGAAGCCACTTTCTTGATGCGACAACTTATGGGAAGATACCGAGAAAAGAAGAAGGACTTGCATATGGTGTTCATAGACCTTGAGAAAGCATACGATAGGGTTCCAAGGAAAGTTTTATGGTGGGTTCTGGAGAAGAAAAAGGTTCCATCAAAGTATGTAAAGAAAATCCAGGATATGTATGATGGGGCTACTACATGTGTAAAAGCTTGTAATGGAACATCAAGTTATTTTCCTATCACGGTTGGTGTACACCAAGGGTCGGCTCTAAGTCCTTATCTCTTTGCCTTAGTTATGGATGAACTAACAAAAGATATTCAAGATGAAGTGCCATGGTGTATGCTTTTTGCAAACGATATTGTGCTTATTGATGAGAGCAAGGAGGGTGTTAATAGAAAACTTGAATTATGGAGAAGCACATTGGAATCCAAAGGATTTACATTAAGTCGAAGCAAGACTGAGTATCTGAGTATGGGTTTTCTCTGGTACGAGATGAGGACAAAGAGCCCGTGCATTTAAGTGGTCAAGAGGTACCCAAAAAATATGCTTTTAAATATTTGGGCTCCCTTTTACAAAAAGGTGGACAGATTGATGAGAATGTAAATCACAGAATCAGAGCAGGGTGGATGAAATGGCGCAGTGCATCTGGGTTTTTGTGTGACCGCAAAATTTCCCTTAAGTTAAAAGGAAAATTCTATAAAACAGCAGTAAGACCGGCAATGTTATATGGAGCGGAATGCTGGCCAGCACATAGGCAACATGAGCATAAGATGGGAGCAACAGAGATGAGGATGTTAAGGTGGATATGTGGTTACACAAGGATGGATAAGATAAGAAATGAAGATATTCAATGAAAGGTCGGAGTAGTACCGGTAGTCGAGAAGATGAGAGAACATAGATTGAGGTGGTTTGGGCACGTGATGAGAAGGCCCTTGGATGCTCCTGTAAGAACAGAAGTTTGTTACCAAGAGCTCAATACAAAAAGAGGCAGAGGTCGGTCGAAACTTACTTGGGGAAGGTAGTAAAACAAGATTTAATGGAGTGGGATATAGATTGACGGTATGTCTTAGAACGGAATAGAGAAAAGCTATAAGTATGGTGGAGGGTTAGACCCGTTGTTATTCCTATGTTCCAGATGGTCATTTTTTAGTCCTTTTCCCCTACTTCTTCTTGTCCCTTTCTTTTTTACTTTTATTTATATATATATATATATATATATATATATATTAATATTATTATTATTATTATTTTTATTTTTTATTTATTTTTCAACCGTTTTTATATCTTTCATGTGGGTTCATCTACCACCGACCCTAATTAATTTGGGATAAAGGCGATATTGATGTTGATGTTGATATATATATATATATATATATATATATATATATATATATGTGTGTGTGTGTGTGTGTATGTATGGGTAAAGGATTTCTCCAGTTACCGGAGATAAAGTTATCTTCAGTAAATTCAAAATGATGTCATTTTGGGACAGAATTAAAGTGTTTTTGTAATTTTAATATATTGTAAAATTATATTAGTCTTTAACATTATAATTTTTTAATCATATAACTCAAAACGACGTCGTTCTGAGCTCACTGGAGATAACTTTATCTCCGGTGACTGGGTAAATACTTTCCATATATATATATATATATATGTTTGGGATAGTGTAACAGCCCGTTACGTACCGGTATTGTTAATATTAATATGATATTAAGCGCAGTTACAATCACAACAATTTATTTAATAAAATGTGAATAAACTTTTTCCGATTATTACGCGAGCAGTTGAAAACATAAAAAGCGTAATAATTAAAAGCTGTGACCGTAACTGTAAACTCTTGCGAAATACTTATCTATACTATTTTAATAGTTTACTTTAATTATAATAAGACACTAAGGGGTTCCCATAAACCCACTTAGCCAATTTCACACTTTTGCGATTTCTACACATCCGAATCGGGTTCGGTCACGGAATTACTGCAGAGGAAAAGTAAAAATTCAATCCCTCATACCTTGCTATCTTTTTTATTACATAATTACCTTACCAGAAAGCTATCACATGCTTGGTTCCGAGCTCGTTTGCTCCGGTTATCGCCGTTTGAAGTTGGACAAGCAAAACTGCCAACCAACCCCGAAACAGCTCCAACGTCCTACACTCCTTGAATTTCTGCACCTAAACCACTCATCCATTTGCTCTCAAATTTTTATACCATAAACTAGATACATCAATCTTCGACTCGATATACCATACACTTAATTTCACTAAGAGACGAAGCGGGAATAAATTTCTCAAAACGACCCAAAACTGCTCTCAATTACAGGTCCCAAAACAGGGCAGAAACTTTCCTGACCTGTACAGGCCCGCGTGCTTCACCAAAAATTCCAAGATTTTGACAAAATGTAGGGGACATCACAAGCTTTAAAACGGTGTATGGCACGTCCCTATCGGACCTCTATGGAGGGAGATATGCTCTCCCGAAGTTCACCTAAAATCTGCCAATTCTACAGAAAATTCACCAGAGTTTCCTTTGTTTTTGCAAAAATCCCCAAATTTGCAGAAGCCATTTAGCACCACAAATGTACCTAAAATCCAGCAATAATCCAATGGGTGGCACGCACAAGGACCAACAACGCCTTGGGGCACTTACAACACAATCCAGTTTATACTTAATACATAAACAGTTCACTTTAAATCCTTTTATATTTTTACCATCTGAGACCTTCTACTCAATTTTTATCTTCCTAGGGTTGTGTGCATTACTAATTACCGTTTTGCCCTTTCTTTGTATTTTGGCCTAATCTTTAGGATTTTCACTAATTCTTCACTTAATCACTCATTTAATATTTTAATACTTAATTTAAAATTATGAGGTGTTATAGATAGGATATTGTGACACATAAATAATGTTACGCATAATGTTATGTCTACATCTTAACCGTTGATTTTCGCCAATCAACGGTTATCATTTTTCAAATCAAACTCATTAATTAATTATTAATTCGCAATAAATGATAACCGTTGATTGGCGGAAATCAACGGTTAAGATGTGGTCGTAACATTGTGCGTAACATTATTTGTGTGTCACAATATCCTATCCCTATATGTTTAGCTTTTAAATTAACTTTCATTTGAATTGTATTTACTTAGCTACAATTAATTTTAGGCTTTGGTGTTTGTCATTTTAAATGACACTAGTTATGTCATTTTATGAGAGAGATAGACACAGAAAAATGGAAATCGTGGGAAAGAGAAAGTGGGTGATTTTTTTTAATTTAAAATTCAAAATTTCTGTGTCTATATCTCTTAAAATGACATAACTTTCTGTCATTTAAAATGACAAACACTTTTCCCCTAATTTTAATGGAATATGGAGGAGAATTAGTGACCTTAAGGGATCTGAATATTCACCTTTTTCACAACTTAATAATATGTGATTGAATCATATGTGAGTTGAATGCTTTGACTCTTTCAGAAATAGAAAATCAAAAACAAGTCGAGGAGGTACTCATAACCTAGTGCTATCTATGTTATTGTTTCAGTGTGTTCTGTGGAATTGCAACATTAATGGAAATATCTTGGGACAATGACAAGCTTAAAAAACTTGTAACTTCATACTTTGCCATTTTATTTGATTGCAACCAATGGTAAATTTTCTTGTATTATGTTTAGCTTATTTTCTTACCTTTAGCATTCTTGTTTTTATATTTACTGCTTTGATTAATGTCACTTTTATATAGCTCTCAAGCCTATTAAATTGCAGGAATTCTTTTTGCTATGACCATCTTCTTTTGCAGTTTTTGAACTCATTCTCGATATAATTTCTCTTTCAGAGATCTCTTTCAGAGACCTCAGCTTTAACAAATTGAGTGGACAACTTCTGAGTACCTAGATAGCATGTAATAAATTTATCATACTTTCCTAGTAGTCCTCAATAAATGATAAGCTGTATATATTAATTTCTTGATATTCTTCTGAGGGACAGGATCCGTTTACAAATTTTTTGGAATTTTTTTACAAATTACACTATCTTCTCCCGGGAGAACATAATGTAGTTTGCAAAAGTTTGTATTCTCCCGGGAGAATATAGTGTAATTTGTAAGAGTTTATAAATAAAAAAAATTGTAAATATAACCTACCACTTCTTTTAATGTAGATATTTAATTGAAATTAGGGTTCTTTTTCCATGATTTGGGAACTTCACCGAGACTTTGAGATGTAAAAGTTTGGTTAAGTTTTTAACCGGTTACAAATAAATTTAGATCGGTTCATAAGTGATTTTTTTTAAAATATTAAAAATGGTTCTGGTTTTATGATTTGATTTGACAAACCGGTCTTCTGATTCAATTCGGGTCGGTTCTAAATGCGGTTCAGGTTAACCGGTTAATTTACACACTCCTACCTGCTTAGACAAAGAAAGCTGACATAGTGTGTGTTCTCCTTCAAATGCTTACTTATATGGTTCCTTGGATTGAACAATACATATAAACAAATCATTCGTTCCTTTTTTACCTTTATGAGTGGGCTCTTTGTGTTTTCTTTCTATGCAATATACCTGAATTTTTTTTTCAACTCAGAGATAAAAACATCCTTCTTAATCCATTTTCATTTGTTTTAAGGCATGGTTTGTTGTTCCCTTCCAGTGATGGTTTAGTTTTCTCACCTAATTTTGAATGGCAGAGACATAAAATTTTGTGAGAAGGGACGAGAAATTCAAAATTTAATATTATGCAGTGTAACACAACAGTAGATCTATACTTAGTCAAATTTGAAAAATCTCCAAATTTATTTTCGTATAAGAAGAATAATAACGATGTAGGGTGTACTTATGTTATACAACTTTCTTTTAATTCTGAATATAGTCTAAGGCAAAGCTGTGATGAATTTGAGGGGACAATCGCCCCTCCTAGCCTCTCCCTGACTCCCACACTAGAGTTCTCTACAAGGGAATTGTTGTGGAACTTTTATGCTCTTGGATTTTCGGTGTGCATTTATTTATAGGATTATTGATGTTAATAATATTATTAGGTTTCTTTGGAGTCCCCAATTGTTTCATTAAGTCTCTCTGATTGGCCTATTATTGGATTCTGAATCAAATTTTATGACTTGTATATAGAGATATTTCATATAATAACTTCAGCATCGGATGCCAAGGAAGTCAGACATGTCAAGATGGAAATGTGTAAGAATCCTTGCATTTGTTTGCAAATATATATATAAGAACCTATCTGAGTCATAACCTTCTCTTAAATGTCATAGGAACTTGTTTGCTAGCTCTTTGACGTGCAATGACTCGTAAGTTTGGCATTATACATGCTTAATTATTTGTATTACATGTATAAGCTTTTCATTTCCCTTATGATGTGAGTTCACTAATCTGACCAAGTATTCTTCTAATGTGTAATTACATGCTTAATCTGTAATTAATGAACTAAGTCAGAATCAAGTGATTAAGGGGGGTTTGTGGACCACAATATTGCTTTGTCATTTAAAGGTTTTTTAAAACCCTTTTACGGTTTGCATATGGATTTTGATGGTGGAGACTAAGCTCGATGAAGAGGACAACACCCACATTAGCACCCGAATAGCTGGCAAATAGTGAGTTCCTATATTTCAATTTCTTTTGTGCAAATTTTATCAAGAAATATTTTTTATGTATGATATGATTGGACTATAAAGAAACAAAACTACAGGGACTGACTTACCTAATTGAATTTAGTATAGCCTATGATCCTTGCTCTTAGTGGTTTGAATGAAAATATTAGTCTCTAATAGAATATAACAACGTTCATTGATCAATGTAGTTGACTCACGTAGTGGAATAAGACAGTTGTTTTTATTGTAGAAAAAAATTGAGGATTTTGCTGGTTTCTAAAGTTAATGTGACTAATAAACTTTTAATTTTTATTATGTAGTGGCTATATGGCTCCGGAATATGCAATGCGTGGTTATTTGACTGACAAAGCAGATGTCTATAGCTTTGGAATTGTTGCCTTGGAAATCATACACGGAAGGAGCAATACCACTCAGAGACAAAAAGACGAAGCATTTCATCTTCTTGATTGGGTAAGTACTCTCATGCTGAGTTCATGCCAATTGTCTTTGAGAATAGTAAACAAAATGTCTCTTTGCAAAAATGTAAAAGTTAGAGAGTCTTTGTGCACTGAGATTTACCTTTTTATTGTTTGGTTTGTATCTTTATAGGCCTCCCTTTAGTAAGAGTAACACACTTCAGGATAACCATGTTTATATAAAAGTTTTTTTTGTCATCTAAGAGCTTATTGTTTTTGGAGTTGTTCTTCTCTTTGAGCTTCTAGCATTAAATACTCAAACTAGGAGCCGAAATTGTAATTGCTTCTTACTCAATTATAAATCTATAACACAAAAAATGTGCTACCACTGATAGGTTGTTTTGAACTTTGAATTGACTTTGTAATAAAACTGCCTTTTATATTATTCTGTTAACCAGGCACTTCTGTTGAAAGAGAAAGGTAATCTAATGGAGCTAGTTGATAGAATATTGGGTTCAGACTTAAACAAAGATGAGATAATGGTGATGATCAACGTGGCTCTCCTATGCACTAATGTGTCTCCTGCACTTAGGCCTACCATGTCTTCAGTGGTAAGCATGCTAGAAGGAAGAAGTGTTGTTCAGGAAGTGGTTTCAGAGCAAAGTGAGGTGTTGGATGGGAAGAAGTTGGAGGCAATGCGACAGTATTACAATGACCAGAGTGTCTCAATGGAGGGGCCATTGACTAGTTCATCTACTTCTGTAACAGATCTCTATCCTGTATCCCTGGGTTCTACATACTGGGAGAAGAGAGATTAAAGACTATGGAGTGAAATTGCATTCATTTGTATTAATCATCTTTCCATGAGTTGGTGTGAAATATTAGTTTCTTCCTTATAAATCCATAGGGTACATTTTTTTTCATTTACTGTAATACATTTTTTATTTATTAAATTGTGAGTAACTTGTATTGATCTCAAGTGTAACAATGTGATTCGAACACATCATTTTTCTTCTAAATTCCTATAAAACATAATAATGGAATGAGCTCACATCTTATATGAAATTTCAACTCAAAGTTATGCACCAAATCAACTCATAAGTAACATGTGAATTCAAACCTAGAGGGTGCGGATTGCAGTTTAGAATAATTACCATTAGATCAACTCTAGTTATAATATTTATTTATATATATATATATATATATATATATATATATATATATATATATATATATATATATATATATATACATGAGGTAGGATCCTTTGACACCAGTGTCAAATTTGACACTTCATCTGATAGCCGTTAGATCAGAAAAGATCAATGGTGTCACATGCTTACAAATAAGAGTTATTGATCTTTTCTGATCTAACGGCTATCAGATGAGGTGTCAAATTTGAAATTTGACACCGGTATATATATATATAGCGCGCGCTCTCTCTCTATATATATATATATATATATATATATAGGGGCAGGATATTCTTACACTAGTGTAAGAGTTAGAAGTTTTACATTTAATCTTAACCATTGATCCACTTGTATCCAATAGCGCACATTATTAAAAAATTGAGCCCTTAGATATAAGTGGGATCAACGGACAAGATGGAGAGTGTAACTTAACCCATATATATATATATACGGGGAGGGTTATACTTATCACCAGGTAAGTTTACCACCCTTATAACCAATCTCCTAACCGTTAGATTAGAATTAAATCTAACGGCCCAGAATTATTCATTATAATCCTAATTTTTTTGCTCTTTCATTCTCTTTCATCTTTATCTTTTCTCTAGGTCTAACAACCCTGTCTTCACCCTCTCTCTTTCGCTCTCAAAGTTCATTTGAGTGGTCACTTCTCATCTTATTCACAAGATTGTGGTTATCATTCCATGATGTTTTCTTATAGTTTTCAATTTGAATATCATGTTTCTCACACTTGCTGCTCGCTTTCTCTTCTCACCATCAAATCGCAAAAACCCTACATCCTCGTGATGATGATTCGAAGGTTCTCAAATTTTAAAGGGGTTACTTGAATCTACTTTTGACCAAGTTCAAAATTTCCCAATTTGAATTAGGTTTGGTTTATGTTTTGGCTGATCACTAAAATCTGATTCAGTGTACTACTATCATTGAAGGTTGTATCAACGAAATTGTTTCTTGAGGAAAATAGGGGATGGAAGAGTTATAAAATTTATCATAATTAAACTTCTGTCTTTATTAACTAAATATAAAAGGGAATAAACATGCAATTTTGATAGAGAGCATAGACGAATTTATCAATCTGTCATGTGCAATTGGAAGACCTAGAAAGAGAATGGAGAGAGGGTTGTAGAGAAGATGAAGAAGAGAGAGAATGAAAGAGTAAAAAATTAGGATTATAAGGGATAATTCTGTGTCTTTAGATTTAATTCTAATCTAACGGTTAAGAGATTGGTTGTAAGAGTGGTAAACTTACCTGGTGGTACTTCCCATAAAATATATATATATATATATATATATATATATATATATATATATATATATATATATTTGATTCAAGCGGTTTAACAAGTGACCTATTAGTTGAATTGGTAACTCATTGATGCATTATGCTTACCGAGTGAATAATCGGTCCGAGTTTGATTATTTGATGTATTGTGAACCCACAATGGGCTAAGCCCAAATGGGTTGGGATGGTCAGAATTGAAATCGTGAGCCGCAGGCACCAGAAATATCTATGGTACTACTGCTGTACCATTCACTCAGTGCATCTATCCAATAAAAAATGAGAAATGACTGTCATGTTTGTATGGAAAGGAGAGAAAAATATTTTTGTATCCAAATGCCACTTGTTGAATGACAGATGTACCTACTACAGATGTACAGAAGATGATCTCGCAAGCACCAGCGTCAAAACTTTCATGTATTATATTATTTATTTATTTATTTCACAAAGAAAAATAAAATAGTTGAGTTGGTGCAGTAGTAAACCTGGCATATTCACCTTCACTTGACTGGGATTCAACCAGAAAAAATGACACTGCTGGTGTGGTTGGCTTTATTAGTCTCTTGTTCTTGTCCTGTTCTAGACTTTGAAGTCTTCTGAACCCTTCTCTACTCCAATTTCCTCCTCTAATGTCTCTATAATTAGCTTGTTCTTCACCTTTTGTCCTTTAATGTCTCTCAGTTTTTCCTCCTTTCACTTCTTTCTATTTGCTTCACATTGATTGCTTTTGGAGCCACCAATTTTCCACGGGATGAAAGTTGATAGTTATGATAGCTCTAAAAACGCTAGTTCCTACTGTTGTATACGAGGAATCTCTTGACATAAGCCTGAAAGAATTATGGTTTGTGTACTAGTTTAGTCAACTATTGTCTCAATATACAGGGGAAATGAGATTCAGCTTTTCATGCATGGTTAGTATCCAAGTTGTTGAAGGTGTTATCGAAATGATTGAAGTTTACAATAAGTTAGGAAGGTGCAGAATTTTAGTGATATTGAATTGATTTCCTCTTGCATTGGAACTAATATCTGCTACTCTTCTGTTTTCTCAGAACAAGTGGGGATCAAGAATGACACCAATGGTACAATGGCCTGACAAATCATTTTCTTTGGTTCTTTGCTCAAGCCTTGGCCCGGAAGAGATATGGGCGAATATTTGATAATTTTTTTGGACATAATTAAGTTCAATTCATATTCCAGCAATATTTTACGATCAATTAAATATAGCACCAACCAAATCAACCCAACATTTCCGTGATATTTTGGCCTACCAAATAATTTTTTGGTAACATTTTCGGAAAACTCACTTTTTCATCATATTCGTGAAAATCGTGATTCCCAGATAAATTTTTTCTACTCAATCAAAAGCCTCCTTAATGGATTATTTTTGGACAAACAAATCCATTAATATTCAATTAGGATTTTAAAGTATTGAAAAAAAGTCTGTATTTGATTAAGATTTTAAAAGATTATTTTAGACGGTGTTTGGTGAAGAGAATTTTTTTTGGAAATTATAATTATTAGGAATATGGTGAGAAAATAAATTTGCTGGTGTAAAGTTAAAAAAAAAAATTGTTTTGTTGAAAATAAAATATTGATAGGATTATACCAAAAAAAAAAATATTGATAGGAAAATGAGTTAAAATTACCAAAATAACCCTATTAATTTTTTAATCTGAATTCAAATAACCCTTGCGTACTACACCTCTTCTCCAAATAATCTTTTTTGGTTGATAGTTTTAAAAGGCAACGTAATTGGTGTCATTGTTTAAACAATTAATATTTTTATTTTTACCTTTTAAATAAATGGGGATAATATTGTTATTTGTGTTGATTTTGAGATATAACGGGGTTTCACAATTGTTACGATCTACCTTTGCCAGCATTTTATCTGATATAGTATCCTGAAATGAATTCATCAGTAGTGTCGTTTATTCTTAATTTTTCGGTGTGAACTATCAGTAGTTTCGTTTATTCCATAAAAGCATTATCAATACTGATTCTTGGAAGCAACACAGGCACGCGCATATGCTGCAAGAAAACATCACATTATATTCTTTTAAACCTTTCTTGCCTTGTCAAGGTTAGTTCTTAGCTGCTAGCAAACAAGTTATGCTTTTAATGTTGTCATCAACCTACAGTGCAGGGGAAAAGAGAATAGAGAACTAAATACAGAGAGTGCATTATTTAATTTTGTCAAATAGATGTTTTTGACAAAACCCCCTCTAAAGAAAGATTAATGATCTAATGGGAATGAAACAAGTAAAAAGCCATATTCATGATTAGTCAATCTCTTCTACATTCACGAACTAAAAATTCAGTACACTCAACGTTGCTAAAACAGTAGACACTTGTATGCCAGATGCCACAATCAGATTCTGAGTTCCATTTCGATAGATCAGAGCCTTCAAAACAATCTACAATATCTTTAGGCTTGTCAATCATTTGTATGCGGATCAAGTAATCATCTACATAGCCTGCACCGCGTAGAGATAAGCACTTATTATAGCATTTGCGTTCCAAACTTCAAAGAATTGATGGAACAGGAAGCAATTAATTCATTAACCTATTTGCTCTTTGCAACTTTTTAGATGCATTTCCAACTTCCTAACATAAACAGAAAGCCTGTCCCTGTAATCTGATAATCTATACTCCCTGGAAAACAAAAAATAAACAACACAATTGCAGTTATATAATGGCATATATACTCACATTTTGTAACACAATTCCGAAGTCAGTATCATTCTTTTGAAAGTTTGTACTAAAAAATATTTCACATGATATGTTAGATTAAATTAAATATGAAATAATAAGGAAGGCACATCATCTGGGTCATAACCTTCAGCAGACCACGTTGCCCATTCTTTAATGTGCTGAAACACTTGCACTATGAACGTGACCAATTCAGTAACATCAGCAATTCAGCATAGACCCTTCTGCTTTGAACTTGATTCAGTTGTTTCAATGAATTTCCAAATAGGTCCGTTGTTGGGTGGTTTCATATGACACCAAGTGGGAGTCTCAG
Source organism: Gastrolobium villosum (assembly GCA_032173675.1). Lineage (NCBI taxonomy): Eukaryota > Viridiplantae > Streptophyta > Magnoliopsida > Fabales > Fabaceae > Gastrolobium > Gastrolobium villosum. The sequence continues at coordinate 17,204 of JAVKPL010006295.1, forward strand.
AATATGTCATTGGAATATTTATCAGTATTCATTATTTCATGTTTTATTACCATTATAAACTTTTATTAGCACCAGTCATTTCCAAATATCATAGTGAAAGAGTGCTTATGCAGATAATCTAATTGGTTTCTTGTGTCACTTTCTTTATCTTGTATGTCTAGATTGGCAGATCAAAGTGGAATGGAAAAGTTGGGAACTCGGTCTTGTTCTGAGATTTGATTGATGCCCCCCTCCCCTTCCTTCTCCATTCAGATAAGTAGCGGCATTGAGTTTTGATAGCTTTCAAGTGTTTAGCACATTTGATCTATATTTTGAACGGGAAATGTACATAAGTTTGGTTCCTTGACACATCCTGGAAAAAAAAAAAAAAGAGCTCCTAACAACAAAGCGTACAGTCTTTATGTGAATAGAAAATTTTGTCTTGGTAGTATATTAGCTTGTCAATTCCTATGGCTTGGCCCAAATCATTTTGGAGCCTGAGTACTTGAGATTACAATAATTTTGCAGGCTTAATATGAATTGGGATTCAAATTGAGTAGTAGTTCTAATTGGTATTTTTCCTTATATTAGCATTAGCATTAGCATTAGTATCCCTTTGTAAGAGAACTTAAGTTCAACTTCTCTAGCAATTTTAGACATGACAGGGTAGAATTAGCCAATGACTTGGGTGTTAAGGTTACTTATCTTCACAAGTCTCTTGCAGTGCTCAGCTTCTAAATTTGACTTCAAAAGATAACCAGTTTGAAAGAATAAAAAGAAAGATTATCAGTATCATATCTATTATGAATTCTCATGTACTCCTTTCTACATTGGGCGTTAAATGTGATCCTATCTCTACGCCCTTTTATTCATCCAATTCTTATCAACAATATCCTTTAAACCTTACTGTTTTGTCTCAGTCGTTTCTTGTCTCACTTTCTTAATCTTACTGTTTTGTATCGATGCAGCCTTGTCATCACCATTGATATCATTTAATGCCTAAGAAAGCTTTTAAAACTGAAATTCAATACCATCATCATGAGATTAACACATGAAATGCCTTTAAACCTCAATACATAGCAATGCGAAATCTTCTATACACATTAAAACATAATGCTTGACTTCCAAACTCCATATTTTTATACGTATACTATTATGTTGAATTGTTACGGTTAATATGCTTAGCAAGAGAATTTTAAGTTAACTTTGAGTTCACCTTCCTAAATTAGAAATTATAAGAATATCAGATGAATAATAATGTTCTCCACTTGGAAGAGATACGGAGGAGTCAATCCATTGGCATGCATTATAATTAATGAAACATTATTAGCTTAATCAAATGCAAAAGAATCCGCCAAACAACAAAAAGAAAATTTGCTAATTGAAACTTTTATACTGAGCAGTGATCTCACTAGGAATTACCTCAATGGCTCAATTTCAAAGAGTCTTCTCGCTTGTCACTATGTATGTAAGTAATTGTAACCTTTTGTATTGCATCATCTGTGTAAATTATTATCTGCAATATTGTGCTTCAACTTGGCAGTAAAAAAAATAAGGGTTATATATCTATAATGTAATAGGAAAGTCACTGTTCAGTCCTGCACACACAACAAGAATGTAGGGCCCACGATTTTTTTTTTCTTCCCACTCATCAGACTTTCTCTCTCTTCGATGTTGTGTCTGCAGGAATGTTATTTTTTTTTTCTGTAACATTACAGATTCATTTCCCAAAAAATATATATACAAAATTATTGAAAATTTGAAGTTGTCTCTCATTAATATTCTATTGTGAGGATTTCGAACAGATTCATTTCCCAAAAAATATATATACAAAATTATTGAAAATTTGAAGTTGTCTCTCATTAATATTCTATTGTGAGGATTTCGATATGGCATGTACCATAACTTCATCTTCTTTTTCTTTAGATTTGAGCTTCAAGAGGTTAACTAGTCTAATCCCAGATTCATTTTAAGGGTTGGAATCAACAATAAATTTCATTTCTTTTGTTGGTTAGAAGATTAACCAAAAGGATATGGATTTTCCTACTAGAAATTTGATCTCAAGAATGTTGGGTGCGTTTTCTTTATTGTTTTTTTATCATTTTGGATGTGAATGAAACATATAATAATGATGGATGCGGGTTTCTGACTAACAATTCACTGAGTGGACAAATTCCACGATGGATACTGAACAGCAAACAGAACATGTCAGCATTTTACTTGAATTTTGCCTCTCTAATTCCATACTTAAGATTCACTTGTTGAGATTTAGTTGTTGCACAAGTACACTACATGTCTTTCTCGTGATTAATCTTTTGAGCACTTGAATTATGAAGATATAAAATTTAATTTCACTTTATGTTCTTTATCAGTGATTTATCTTACAACAATTTTACACAATCTACTGCATCTGCTTGCCAGCTCTTGGATGTGTAAGCCACTCTCCCTCAGCAAGCACTTCGTAAGTTCTTGCTTATGGTCTAGTTTTAATTCTAGCTCAGCTTTGAATCACCTACTGAAACCAAATTTATTTATCGTGTAGAGTTTCTTGTTTGAAGATGAACCTACCTTGTTCAAGAAAACCCCAGTGTGAGTGTTCAGACATAGTAAATCAATCATGTTTTTATAAACTACAATGATTTCGTAAATGAAGATATCATAGTTTCATTTTGAAGTAACGTGATAAGACAAGTTTTGGTATTATTTCTTTTACTACTTTTTTGTTAAGCTTATTTGTTTTTCTTAATAAATTATTCATTTTCTCTATGTCTTTTCAGATCATTCACTGCTCATAAACTATGGAGGACTTGCAGCTGAGTTTGAGGGCAATGAATATGAAGCTGATCAGAATTTACTTGGGATTTTAGACTTTATTTGGAGTAATAATGGCAAATGGGCTTGTAACAGCACAGGAGTACAACTAGGAAATGACAAAATTAATCATTTAGCAACCAATTAGTTTTCTTTGAATATTAGTGGTCCTGAATGCTTACAAATAGCCCGCACTGCTCCTCTTTCTCTTAATTACTATGGCCTTTGTATGCTGAAGGACAATTACAATGTGAAGCTTCATTTGGTTGAGATAATGTTTTTTAATGACCAAAATTTTAGCAACCTTGGAAGGCGCATATTTGATGTTCCGGCCCATGTGAGTAATGAAGCAAAAAAATTGTTATTTTTAGTTTCTTATTAAATTTTACTCAAATTTGTATCTGGGTTTTTCAATAAAGCAAAAGCTCAAAAGGTAAATATTTCAATTGTGGATATTGATAAGATTTTAAATACTTCAAAGATTTTAACATTATGAAAGAAGTTGGTGGAGCTGGTAAAGAAAAAACTATGGATTTTAATGTTAACGTTAATGATAGCACCTTGGAAATCCATTTATCCTGGGCAGGCAAATGAACCAATGCTATTCCAGGATAAGTGGATTTCTAAGGTGCTATCATTAACGTCAACATTAAAACCTATAGTTATTTCCTTACCAGCTCCATCAGCTTCTTTCACAATGTTAAAATCTTTTAAATATTTAAAACTCTGTCAATATCCAGCATTGAAAATATCTACCTTTATAGCTTTTGTTTTATTGGAAAACCAGAAACAAAATAGAGTAAAATTTTATAAGAAACAAAAAAAAAAATGTAACAAATTGTTTTCTTCATTACTCACTTTGAGTGAAACATCAAATATGAGGCTTCCAATGATGCTTAAATTTTGGTCATTAGAAAATATTATCTCAGCAAAATTAAGCTTCACGTGGCAATTTCCCTTCAGCATATAAAGGCCATAGTAATTAAGAAAAAGAAGGGAAGTGCAGACTATTTGCACTTATCCAGGGCCACTAATATTGAAAGAAAACTGATTTGTTGCTAAATGACTAAGTTTGTCATTTCCTAGATATACTCCTGTAGTGCTATAAACCCATTTGCCATTATTACTAAGAACAAAGTCTAAAATTCCATGTAAATTTCGGTCAGCTTCATATTCATTGCCCTCAAAATCAATTACAGGTCCTCCACGGTTTATGAACAATGAATGATCAGAAAAGACAGAAAAAAAGAATAATTTATTAAGAAAAACAAATCAGCTAAACAAAAAAAGCAAAAAAAGAAATAATACCAAAATTTGTCTTATCACATTACTTCAAAAAGAAACTATAATGCTTTCATTTACAAAATCCTTGTAGTTTATGAAAACATGGTTGATCTACTATGTCTGAACACTCACACTGAGATTTTCCTGAGCAATGTAAGTTCATCTTCAAACAAGAAAATTTGCTAGACATATAAATTTGGTTTTAGAAGGTGATTCAAGCTGATATAGAATTAAAACTAGACCATAAGAAAGAACATACGACATGCTTGTAAGTTCATCTTCAAACAAGAAAATTTGCTAGATATATAAATTTGGTTTTAGAAGGTGATTCAAGCTGATATAGAATTAAAACTAGACCATAAGAAAGAACATACGACGTGCTTGCGGAGAGAGAGTGGCTGGAAGCATCGTTGTTAAAACGTAATGTCGACTCGGTAGAAACAGACGTTTCTACGATTTTTGGTCCAAATATGTGTTAAAATGGTAGTAAAAACAGGAAATGGGCCAACTCGGTTGAAACCACTGAGTTGACTCGACGAGTTTACTAAGTCGACTCAGTATTAAGAAAAATCTATATGAGGCGTTAGCAGCGTCCTTGCGGTGGTGTTGGTGGTGGTTGTCGACGGCGATACGACGTGCTTGCGGAGGGAGAGTGGCTGGAAGCATCGTTGTTAAAACGTAATGTCGACTCGGTAGAAACAGACGTTTCTACGATTTTTGGTCCAAACATGTGTTAAAATGGTGGTAAAAACAAGAAATGGGCCAACTCGGTTGAAACCAATGAGTTGACTCGACGAGTTTACTAAGTCGACTCAGTATTAAAAAAATCTATATGAGGCATTAGCAGCATCCTTGCGGTGGTGTTGGTGGTGGTTGTCGACGGCGAGCCTCCACGGCTTGGTGGGCCGGCGAGGGTGGGAATCGTAGGGTCGGTCTCCAATGTCGCCCTATTGTACGCTAGGCCTTCGCTGGCTCTTCGATCTGATGGGGTTTAGATGGGTTCACCACCACCGTTGCTCTATCGTTCATCTGGCCCTCCGACGACGGAACCTTTGCCAATTACTGTCGTCTCCGCTAAAGGGTTGGTGGTGGTTGTCGATGGCGAGCCTCCACGGCTTGGTGGTCCGGCGAGGGTGGGAATTGTAGGGCCGGTCTACAATGTCGCCCTATTGTACGCCGGGCCTTCGTTGGCTCTTCGATCTGATGGGTTCAGAAGGGTTCACCGCCATCGTTGCTTTGTCGTTCATCTAGCCCTCTGGCGCCGGAACCTCAGCCAATTACTGTCGTCTCCGCTAAGGGTGAACAACAGAACAAAACAAAATAAAGATAGTGTAAACAAACAGAGTCCTTCTTATTAAACTCTTACATTTCGTTTACTTTTTATTTTATTTTTTTGGTACGTAATAAACTCCTACATTTCGTTTACTTTACGTTTCTGCTCACCCCTTACCGTTTCTACGTAGACACTACGTTTTAACAACATTGGCCAGAAGCTAAGTTCATGTAAGTAAACATTTCTGTAATTTCTAGCTAAAGAAGAAGCTTACACATCCAAGAGCTGGCAAGCAAGTGCAGAAGACTGTGTAACATCGTTGTAAGATAAATAACTCAAAGAGAATATAAAGTGAGATTAAATTTTAATATCTTTATAATTCAAGTGCACAAAAGATTAATCATAAGAAAATCATGCGGTGTACTTCTGCAACATCTAAATATCAACAAGTGAATCTAAAGTATGGAATTAGAGGAGGGCAAAAATCAAAGAAATATCCTGACATGTACTGTTTGTTGTGCAGTAGTATCCATCCTGGAATTTGTCCACTAAGTGAATTGTTAGTCAGGAATTTGCATCCATCATTAATATGTCTCATTTATATCCGAAATGATAAAAACAATTAAGAAAAAGCACTCAACATTATTGAGATCAAATTATTAGTAGGAAAATCTACATCATTTTTGTTAATCTTCTGGCCAACAAATGAAAGTGTTCACTTACATGATATTTATTGTTGACTTCCACCCTTGAAATGAATCTGGGATTGGACAAGTCAATCTATTGAAGCTCAAACCTCTGAAAGAAAAAGAAAAGATGAAGTTAAGGTGCATGCCATACCGAGATCCTCACAATAGAATATAATGAGAGACAATTTCAAGTTTTTAATAATTTTGTAAATATTTTTTTTTACTGCCATGTTGAAGCACAATATTGCAGATAATAATTTACATACCCACATCCTTATTCTGTATAGGGTCATTGTACAGGTACAACTAGCCAACAAAACACCTTAAATGACCAATAGGCAACCTAATACCCGTTTGTAATGATTTGAAAAATAGCTTTCCAAATTGTTACACAAACAGCTGAAAAGGAGGATATAAAATTAAGTCTTGAAAAATATTTTTAAAAGACCACTACAGAAGTGTTAGTCCCAAAATCATTTGGATTCAAATTATTAACTGATCTTTATAATTAAGTAATTGCATAATCATAAACTTAATCTAGTGAAGAATAAACCCTTTTAAACAAACAGGGATAGAAAAGAAAAGGAGGGGAGAAAAGGTACATCTCAACTGTATGTGTGCGCAATTGTGAAATAAACTCAATGAGGGCTAGATGAAAGAAGAATATCCAGGAGACTCACATCTCTCTTCTTTATTACATATATATAAAATTATATAAATAATAATTAAAAAACCTTATATGTATATTGATAAACAGTTAGATAAAAAGAAACTTGGAGCATTTTTAGTTAGTAATATATCCTTGATGCAACTTACAAAGTTTTTAAACCTTCCATTTGACCAGTGTAGTCTGAAATAGGTCCAGTGATTAAGCAATTCACAATTCCCTGAGTTACAAAAATAAACCACTTGATAAAAGCCTAAATGAATTATATAGCTTTTCACATAATAGAAGGAAAGGTTTCAACTCACAGTCTTTCCATGTGTTTCAAATCTTTCAGATCAGGAAATGTCATAGTTGGTAATCAGATATTCTCCTGATAAATAAATGTTTCATCAAATGAAAAGAAAATGTTCCTCTACTGAAGATTGCATTCCAAAACCTGCAACAATTCAGGAATATTCTTAATAGGAGAAAGTACTCACAGTTCTTTCAAGATTTTCAAGCTAGATACAACAGGAGGAATTGGACCTTCCAAGGATGTGCCCTGCAAATCCGTACAAGAAACAAGGTTTTCTCAGATAATAAATGCAAAAGCGAAGTATGATAAAAAATTGTTTTATTCTTCAATAAGGAAAAGGTCATGGATAAACCAAAAATTAGACTCAATCTTTCAAGTTTGGTCCAGTTCCAAATAAAATTGGATATCTTCCCAGATAAATTATTCCCATCTATCCTACTGCAGAAAATGTAGGGTGATTTCAGAATTTGACATAGTCATTGTATAAAAACTAAGGAAAAAAGTTGTATCACATCATATCACTCACAATTGAGAGAGATTCTTTAGACTACCAAATTCTTCTGGTATTGTCCCAGTGAAATAATTTGCAGAAAGAAGTCTGCAGATTCATTTAGAGTAAAAAAACAAAAAAAGTTAACTATGCATGGGCAAAGCAATATGAAATTGTAGATAATTATGTATCAATACAGAAAAACTAATGATTGAAAATTGATTATGTACATTAAAAGAAAATGACTACAAAGAAAAAAAAATCTTACAATCTCTGCAAGTTGTTCAATTTTCCAAGGCAGGGAGGAAGAGGTCCTTCAAACTGATTATCTTCTTAAGCAACCCCGAAGCTTTAGACATCTGCTTTATCAGTCACGTAACCTGCATAGCATACTCAGGAGCTATGTAACCACTGATAAGAGAACACTTATTACTCTTGTGTAAGTGATTTCACAAAACAAAATGAAACATATTTATTTCTAGGATTATTTAAATGACTATAATTGCAAGCAATAGATAAATTATGGATAACTGTGCAAGCCAACTAAAATGATGAACAAAGTCTAGGATTCAAACTTAAAATGCTATGACATAATACTAACATTGTCCTAGCTATTCGAGTGTTGATATGTGTATTCTCTTCTTAATCAAGTTTGGCTAAACCAAATTTAGAGATCTTGGAATTCAGATGTTTATCAAATAAGACATTGTTGCCTTAATATCCCTATGCTCCATTTCCAACCTTAATTCCTTATGAAGATAATTTAATACCCTTGCTATCCCTACACATATTTTCATTCTTGTGGACCAGTCCAAGTGCATCCTTTAATCTTATTTACCTAGATCAAGAAGGAGATTTTTTCAATTAGATTTAAACTTATTAGAGAACATACACACACAACCACAAGTTGTTCATTAAGCCTTTACCAAAAAGTGCACGAGCAAGACTATTATTTTTTATGTATTCGCATAACAACAGCAACTAGTTTCCTTTAATGCAAAAGCCATAACGCTTCAGCAGATGTTGCAAAGTAGATATCATACTGTTCATTAACAGAATTCACCGCTGCCCTTGCTTTGATTTACAGGAGGAATCTACTTACATAGCAATCACAGCATCATCTGACAGTACACCCTCTGAATAGACAATAAATTCATTATTATTTTTCATATACTTTTGGGGATGAATGGCTTACCCCAATGTCTTCAAAACCTAATATACTTAGTAAGACAATTATAATATCTAGAACAAAGTTACCTTGTATACTGGCCCCAAGCCTCGTTCACCTATCTTATTTTTTGGTCAAAGTGATTGGTAGCAGCTCAATTTGCCTTAAACTAAAATCACTCGTTTTCATATCAAGAAGTTCTACGACAATGTAGGTAAAAAGTATAAATAAAAAGAAAGAAATAATTGAGAGACACAGAATGTGAGAATCTAGCATTT
>JAVKPL010006296.1:0-25884 GCA_032173675.1 Gastrolobium villosum
AAAAAATACTAATTAGAAAAGATTTTTTTTTCTAAAAAAAAGCAACTTCTCTAAAAAAAAATTCCATCCAAATACACACTTAAACCTACCAAACTTAAAATATCTATTAATAATTAGAAAAAATAAATGAAATAATAATACTTTATTAATTAAAATTATTTAAAAAATCATTTTGTTTTAATTAAAATAAATAATACCATATTATCCGGCTTATAAGTTCATAGGTGAAGTCTTGTAAAAGTTGGCTTATAGAAAACATATTTTTTAAAAGGCTTTAACTTGTTCTATTTTACTGAATGTATTATGTCATATTTAGCCTGGTATAAGCTTATCTATAGCCTATGATAAAAAGTTTGACCTATTTACACCCGTAAAGTTAACAATATAATCCTTTTATTAATGGAAACTAAAAAAATACTAATTCCATGTCACGCAATAAAATTGTGATTAAAATGTCCCTCTATATGTAAACATTATTCATCATCAGCATATGTGATATGTAAAACAGTGACCTTTCTCACATATAAAGGCAGTTTTGAAGTCCGAGGAATCAAGTCAAAGAGTTACCTGAACAGCTGGAAGCATAGTCAAAATACACAAAATAAACTTCGTGATTCCCAAGAATCCAGTCTCTGAACACAGCTTTGTAAAATTCTGTTATCTTTCCCTCAGTTTGTTTTTTGTATAGATCCGAAATATTCACTTTCCAAGAGCCAAAAACCCTTCTATTTTAATAGGCCACTCCATGTTATAGCTACCTGAGTGGTTATGGGCACATTACAAATGATCATTAGTTTCCGCATGATAGCTTTGTTCTTCTTTTTCCTGTGGCTGTTTGTCCCCTCATTGAGTAAAGACCTTCTAAACTGTGATACAACATCACCATATACCTCTGGCTACCATTGCAATGAAAAAGGGTCACAAAACCAATGTGAAACATTTGCACTCTTTCTTACCAACTCTTACTACTCATCACTTTCCAACCTGAGTTTTTACTTGGGACTCAATCGGTTTGCAATAGCAAAAGCAAATGGTTTCTCTTCTGAAACTGAGTTTCTCTCCCAGGATAAGCCTCTTCTTATACCAATTGATTGCAAATGCAAAGGTGGTTTTTTTCTGGCTGAGTTAACCAAAACTACCATCAAAGGAGAGAGCTTTTATGCTATTGCTCAATCACTTGAAGGCTTGACAACTTGCAAGGCTATTAGGGACAACAACCCTGGTGTATCACCTTGGAATCTTGATGGTAAAGTGAGATTGCTTATTCCATTGAGATGTGGTTGTCCATTTTCATCTCAAGTTAGACCACAACCAAGACTTTTGCTTTCTTATCCTGTAAGTGAAGGTGACACACTTTCTAATTTGGCCTCAAAGTTCAATATTACTAAAGAAGCTATTGTTTCTGCAAATAACATATCATTAGAAGGTCCTAGACCTAGAAGCCTTGCACCCTTTACCTCTATTCTGATTCCACTAAATGGTAACCCTATCCTTGGTCCTCTGGCTAAACAAAGTTTGGGTTTTTCAACAACCAGCATCCCAGTGATTAGTCCACACAAGAAGCCAAAAATGTGGAAGACTAAATTGTATATTGTGGCAGCTGGGGTTGCACTTGGAGTCTGCATTGCTTTTGGGGCAGCTTTGTTTTTTATCAGATTGAAGCACAAGAAGGAGGAAGAGAATTCAAGCAAAGAAGGAGATATGGAGCTGCAACATCTGAATCATAGTGTAAGAACCACTAGTGACAAGAAAGTTTCATTTGAGGGGTCTCAGGATGCACTTGATGGGAAAATTATTGATGCCACACCGCGTAAGATGTTGGTGGAGACATACACTATTGAAGATATGAGAAAAGCAACTGAGGATTTCAGTTCAAGCAATCACATTGAGGGATCAGTATTTCATGGTCGTTTAAATGGTAAGAACATGGCAATCAAAAGAACAAAGACAGAAATAGTGTCAAAGATAGATCTTGGCCTTTTCCATGATGCACTTCACAACCATCCCAACATACTTAGGCTATTGGGAATGTGTTTGTTGGAGGGGCCAGAGTCATATTTGGTTTTTGAGTATGCCAAAAATGGTTCATTGAAAGATTGGCTTCATGGTGGCTTGGCCATCAAGAACCAGTTCATTGCTTCTTGCTATTGTTTCCTGACTTGGAACCAAAGGCTCAGGATCTGTCTTGATGTGGCCAGTGCCTTGCAGTACATGCACCATGTTATGAATCCAAGTTATGTGCATAGAAATGTAAAAAGCAGGAACATCTTTTTAGATGAAGAATTTGGTGCCAAGATAGGAAATTTTGGGATGGGAGGGTGTGTTGAGAATGACACTGAGGACCCACTTTTCTATTCCACCAACCCTGCCACTTGGAGTCTTGGTTATTTGGCACCTGAATATGTGCACCAAGGTATAATTTCCCCAAGCATTGATATCTTTGCTTATGGGGTGATTTTGTTGGAAATTTTGTCTGGTCAAACACCAATAAGCAAGCCTAATGATAAGGGTGAAGGAAGCATTTGGCTAACAGATAAAATCAAGTCCATTTTGAAGTCAGAAAATGTGAATGAACTAAGGGAGTGGATAGACAGTGCATTAGGTGAGAATTATTCATTTGATGCAGCAGTGATAGTGGCCAATATTGCTAGAGCTTGTGTGGAGGAAGATTCTTGTTTGAGACCAAGTGCAAGGGAAATTGTTGAGAAGCTATCAACGTTGGTGGAGGAATTACCAGAAGGGGAACAACACATTTTAATGAGTGAAAGCTCAAGCAAACCTCTGGTGAATACAGTAGTAGGAAACAATGTGTGAATTATCCACTGAAGGAATCAAAGTAGATCAAGTGTCCAAGTTTCTGGTCATTAAATTCAACCCTTGTTGATTTTGAGTGCTCTATAGTCAATGCCTACCTAAAAATTTCACTTGTATATGTAATTAGTAAGACAAATCAGAATAAGATACTGAGCTGTGTGTACTCTCTTTTTTCCAGTGATAAAAATAGACTATATAACAAAATTATTTATCAGGTAGTAGCTAGCTACAAAATTGGTATAAGTTGTCATTTCCTTGGCATTAACTCTAGAGGCATTTTTTTACTTGACAATGTGGAGCAAATCTACCTATGAGCATAGGTTCTATTGGTATCATGCATCTGCATGTGATTGGAGAAAGAAAGCATTTCCCATATTAAACAGTTCAACGTCAAATGTAGAAACTTCACTAGCTAAAGAGATCGTATATCAGTGCAACATGCAATGCAGGCCAAAAGCCTGATGACGCTCTAGCCCTTAGCAAGAAAATTGTTTCAGATTTCTATATGGAAAAATAAGGACACTATCCATTTACAAGTTTTTTGGAATTTTTTTACAAATTACATTATATTATCTCGGAGAACATAGTGTAGTTTGTAAAAGTTTGTATTCTCCCGGGAGAATATAGTGTAGTTTGTAAGAGTTTGTAATTATTAGCTGCCCCTGGAAAAATATTTGTCCTTTTTTTAAGGATATAACTTTGTGTCATCTTATATTCTAATTGTTGATTTTTGTCAATTAATGGTGGTAATTTATTGTGTATTACTAATTAATTAATTAATTTAACTCAATAAATTATAACTATTGATTGACGAAAATCAACGGTTAGGATCTAAAATGATACAAAATTATATCATTTAAAAAAATAAATATATTTTCCTATGGAAAAGTTCTAGCACAAATCAATCAGTGCGAGAATCACAGGCCCTTTTTTATTGGGTTGCTGTGAAGGCCCAAGTGAATCTTTTGGTAAAGGGCCCAAATGAATTTAACTTTACATTGTTAAACATATATCATGATCTGAGACAAATTTCAATATAACATATAAACAATTATTTCAATTTTCTCTTTTTATGAGTAATTTACAAAAATATTTTTTGTTTTGGATAATAATTTACAAAAACATATTTGTATCATTTAGCATTCTTCATTTATAGATAAAACGTTTTAATTTCTAATCCCCAAGTTTCACTAAAGTACTTTCGATTTGGTTTAAGAGTCCCGTTTTTTCTGCATCAGCGAAAGACAAAAAAGGAATCCACTAGTTTTTTTTAAAAAAATAAAAAATTTATCAGGATCCAATGTCAGATTCTAGTGAAATAAATTTTTTGTGTGTATATGGCGTATAAAACTGTTACTCAGAAATAGTTTTGCCTTGGTTTAATCTATTTACATCATAAACGTCACTTCTTGATTTCAATGTCATCGCTTATATAATGTCATTGACGACGAGAGCTGACATGAAGCTTACATGACTAATTGGAATCATATTTGGATCCCATGTATTTCATTTGGGGGGACTAAATTGAAATATCTGAACAAATTATGTAGCTCAGTTGGCATATTAAAATTAGGGAAAACTTCAAAAAAAATGTCGTGTAAGTTTCTTCAGAATCATTTATCCCTTCCCAGAAATTTTTAATCATTTATCTCCCTACCTAAAGTTTTTTTTGTCATTTACCCCGCTAACTTGATTTTCCATCCAAAACTCAATTAACAATGTTAATTATTTTATAAAATACCAAAAGTACCCTTTAATTAAAAAAAAACATTGACGGTGTTGAGGATGATTGGAATTAATATCCTGTTGTTGATAGATATTGGGAGGGAGAGTACTCACCATAGTTTTGTACCATTCTTGATCTGTGTTTGTATCTCATTGATACTGACCATAGTTTTTTTTTCTGTAATAAAGATTCATTGTTCTACCTACTTATGATCAAGTTCTATCACTCATCCAATCCTGTTTATGTCACTTTAATCTGAAGGCAAATATCAGATTGGGTAGGTACAGCTATATAATATTGTATGATCATAGGGAATAAATACTAAACATTCGAATGTGAAATAAGAAAAACCAATAATAATATTTTCAATGCAGATGCCTAACAGGAATGCCATTGATCACGTGTCAAGATTATGCGACTAAGATCGAAAGTTCAAGTCACCTCGTCTAGTTTCTGCAATGCTTACAAGCCAAAAGTGTAGTATGCTATGAAAGGTCTAAGAGCCTATAGGGCATGAAACAAGACAACATTTAAGGTCTTCAAGCATGAAAAGGCTAGTAGTTCAACGGAGTCTAGTACTCCAGTTGGTGCTGTCAACTTAAGAATCCCAAAAAATTTCCTTTTGTTTTGCACTGCAGTTGCCTAGTATATGACACTTTTGTTGAAATAAACAAAAAAAATGAATCAAGAGGCACCAACAACCATTGTCTCAAGTAGCAAGAAGCTTTTTCCCCTTAAGCAGATGTCTCAACCATTGCGGAGATATAGATAAAGTCTAATATTACCTGAACTGGATTGTAGAAATTTTTTATAGACGGTTGATAATATTGTCTTGAGACGGACTCAATATAGAAATGCCATCAACATATGTTAGGATTGTACCATACATCACCACAATGGAATTTGAAATTGAGCAACTAAAATGATAGCAACAATACCATATCATAGAATTTCATCCGCCGTAGTTGCAGAAGCTCCCGATATCATAGGTAGCAAGAATACCAAATCTTCATGGGAAGTATACCAAACGTGTTATTAGTTTTTTAATTAAAGGGTACTTTTGGTATTTTATAAAATAATTAACACTTTTAACTGAGTTTTGGATGGAAAATCAAGTTAGGGGGTAAATGATAAAAAAAACTTTAAGCAGGGGGTAAATGATTAAAAATTTCTGGGAGGGGGTAAGTGATTCTGAAGAAATTTACAGGGTTATTTTTGAAGTTTTCCCTTAAAATTAAGCAGGTGAGATAATAATATATATTTGATCCTTTATAGGAAGGTTTAAAATCTTAATTTTTAACTCATTCCGAATAGAATTACCTCCGCATGAAAATACCTATGATTTATCCAAAAAAAAAAAAATTGAAACTTTCATCAAATGTTTGGGATGTAAATAAACTTTTAGCTTTTTATCATTTTTTTTCTTTTTGGCAAATGATTCAGGCTGGGTTTCTTCACCTATGTGGGTCAACTCGATTCACAATGCAAATTCCTCAATGCAATAACGTTTCGAGCTCTAGAAGCTTAGGGGGTGTTTGGTATGTAGAATCTGATAGGAATCTAGAGAAAGTGGGGTAGGTAAAATATAGTAACCATGTTTGAATGTCTTCAAGTTAGAAAATACCGATATATTTTTCATCCCATGCATTTCGTTTTGAAATGTGCAACGGACAAAAATTACAATTTGAAATGTGGTATTTTTTTTAATCAGAGTAATGGAGAAACCCATTTTACGCTTTGTGAACAAAAATGCCCTGAAAAAGTGTATATCGAGTACAACTTCTGAACAATAACAGAAGTGATAAAAAATTGTGTGGCTTAATTTATTTGAGTTTAGATCCAATGTACATTTACTGAGTATGATTCTAATATTTTAACATTATTTCACTATCAATACGTGTAATTTCATGATATCATAACACATTCCCATCAACATTTCACTATAAACCAAACATAGCATTAGTAAAAATAACCCAACTTTTCCGGCAAATTTTTTGCCAATCAAACATTTTTTTGTAATTTACCCAGGCCAAAAAAAGTACTTATCATATTCCTAGAATTTTTTTTTTATCAGTAATGAAAAATTTCTCTCATACCAAACACTCCTTAAGATTTTATTTTTATTTTCTTTGTGCTATTCAAATTGAAAACTACAACAAGGAGATATTGAGCAAACCTACAATGTTTTTCGTGTTACCTAGAACAGATCTATCATGGTTAGCCCTGTTTGAGCTTGCTAGGCTCGTATTCCTTAATTTTTGTTTTCATGAGATTCATGCAAAAAATCAAACCCCAATTTTTTTTTAACATTACCCATAATTAAAATGCAATGATTCAAGTGGTTTAGGTTGGATTGTGGATTAATATGTCTATACTAGGCCTAAACTTAAGGTATGTCACCACCAATAACCCTAAGCCCCTATTTAATTAAGAACATAAATATCAAGCAAACCAATAAGATCATGTCTTTACTTAAACACTTTTTTTTTCTTTTCGGATAAACCACAGTATCCTTCCTCAGAGATATTCATGTTCGAGTCAAGAACATTCACATTATACTGGGTTAGCTCTTCTAAAAGGAATTTTTTGCATTCACAAGGACTTGAATCTAAGACTCTGTTTAAGCGGAATCAAATATGTACTATTTGAATCAATCCAACCAAAGCATCTTCGCAAATTCCTGCACCTTGTTTCCAATAAGAGAATCGTGGTTTTTCTTTTTTGAAATATCCCAATTAGTTTATCGTTTCGCGACTAGTCCGATTCAAGGTGGGTCCTGGAATTAAGCCTTTAAACCCCTTCCAAAGACGATACTGTTAAGGATCAAATACATGCTCTCACCCTCACTTACTCAGTTCCCCGACTTCAACTGAGCTACCATCATTTGGTAAAGAATTGTCGTTGTTGACCAACAAGAAGTTTTCCACACATCAAGATATTTCAAGACCTCCTCCTCAATTACTTGCAAGAACATCATGACAACTAAAAATAATTTATTAATAACATAGAGAGAGTTATGTTTTTTTCTTTATAATTGGTTACTTTTTTTTATAGATAAAGTAAATAAGGTAAACTACATTGGACGCATTCTGGGGAGAGCAACTCCCATTACATCGTTCCACAAATAAGTCATGCACCTTGTTGGCGAAGACTCTGATACCCCGACACAGCTTTTTTTTTTGTTGAAAAAATGCATGTTGAACACCGACACGCTCAGACACGCGTCTGACACGCATCAACATTTTGGGACACGTCGTCAACTCTCCGACACACAGTCAAATTTTTCCGACATGTGTCTAACATATTATGGACTGCTATATGTATTAAATATAAATTATATTATATATATTAAAAGTTTATTTAATCTCAAAGCATGTCACGACGTGTCGAAAATATACCATTTTTTAGAATTAACGTGTTGGCGTGTTGTGTCGTGTCGTATCCCGTGTCTTGTGACAATGTTCGTGCATCATAGGGTGGAGACAAGAATTGATGAACACTCCATTCATGCTTGTTGGCATTAGAAACCAGTAGTTTATTAAATTTTTATACATATTTTTATTATTATTATTTTGACAAACATTTTTTATACATATTAACCTTCACTTTCATCTCATTTCCTATGTACATAGAAAATTATAATAACCCTCACATGTAGTGTTGGATTTAATTATGAATTAATGATTTTAATCATAATATTGAAGAATAATTATAAGGAAGATACAAGAAAAAGAAATAAAGTCACCTTTGGTGAAAAGGAGTTAAAATGACAGTTATGGGGTAAGAATGTAGGTAAATAAAGTTACTCGAAAAATGAAAGTAAATATGGAAATATTACCAAGAAAATATTTGAAACCAATATATAAAGTTGGATTGAGAGTTAAGTGAGTGAGGCAGATAAATGTGTACCCATATTACATGTCACTTAAAACACCAAAACATTGCAAATTCCTCTCATTCTCTCTCATCTCACCCGTGGCTCTCTCTTCTCCAACAGAGGGATTTTTCTTCTTCTCTCCTTGCTACCTCACCATTTCTCTTCCTCTGAATCACTCAAGAAGCTTGAACAAACACCCATTCCTCTCCATCTTCCTGACATCTTCATAGATTTTAGTTGGAGTTAAGAGAATTGAAGAAAAAACTCACCCAAGGAACCCCCATTTTCGGATTTCTCCATGGATGATCATGGAAAAATATTTTGAAGCTTGAAAATCATCTCTCTCAACCTTATTTGAAGTTCCAAAGGTAATGGGATCCAAACCCTTAGTAGTTTCATGAATAGTTAGTGATTTTTAGGTTATTCAAAGAGTGTTTTCATGGTTGGAAGGGTAGTTGTGAAAATAAACTTAAATATCTTCACAAATTATGTTAGGGGAATTTTCTTGGAGGAGGGATATTCTTACTACCAAAGTTTTTCACTACAAACTTACTACCAATCTAATCATCATTGGATCAAAGAGAGAGAGAATGCTAAAAAGTTTATGAAGAGAGAGAAAATATTGATCCAATGGTGATTAGATAGGTAGTAAGTTAGTATTGAAATATTTTGGTAGTAAGAATATCCCTCCTCATGTTCTTGATAGAGAAAAAGCATAGAAACCACTACTTTAACTAAGTTGAAATTTTGACTCATGAACAAAGTGTGGGATTTCCATGATTTAAGGCTGAGTGGAAATTTTATAATGGTTCTATGTGTGATTATTTATGTAGTGCAGAACCAAGTGAAATATTAATGGAGGAGCATCCTTGGGATCAAGTCTTTGGAGATATATGTATTTTAATTAATCCAAGTGTAGGATAAGTTGCAAAAAATGAGTTTTCGTACTAATTTAGAGCTGGAACCACTTTAGATGAGTTGTGGGACATTCCCTAAGATAGGGAAACCCTAAGAAATCAATGTGGAACATTAAGAAATTAATTAAGGCATAAATTAAGTGAATAAACAAAGAGAATGTTTAATGATTGTGATAGATTAGTGATATGATAATTGTATTCACATTTTTTGAACTAGGTTGTGATCGTGGTTGTGAATCCCTGGACCCGAGATTTATTGAAGGACTTTGCTTGCGAGGTAAGCTTTCGTTCCTTGGGGTTAATCCCCCCGTTTGTTCCACCAGACTCCGAGGGAGTATGGTAGTTTGATATGGTATGTCAAAAATAAATTGTTATATTTGCATGTATATGTATGTATGTCTGTGTGCCACACAAGATGGTGTTTCCTTGTGTGAGGCATAAGACGGTGTTTCCTTATGCATAGTATGAGATGATGTTTTCTCATACGGTATGTTGCAAGACGGTGTTTCCTTGCGTAATGTATAACACCTCACAATTCTAAATTAAGTAATTAAAGTGTTAAATGAGTGATTAAGTGAAGGATTAGTGAAAATCCCAAAGATTAGGCCAAAATACAAAGAAAGGGCAAAACGGTAATTAGCCAACACGTAACCCTAGGAAGATAAAAATTGAGCAGAAGGTCTCAGATGATAAAAATAAGCCTGGAAATGGATTCAGAACGAAAAATTGAGTGGATAGGCAAGTTTCAGAGAAATCAGTGAATAGTGTTTTTCGCGGTAAAAATACCGCAGTCAGATTGCACCGTAAAATGTGCCAGTGGAATTTTGAGCTCTAGGTTCCAAATATGAATTTTAAATGGTCCATAGAAATAAAAAATATGATTTCTGATAATAATTGATGAATTTAAGTCAATTTGTGGAAGCGTGCCAATGGAGCGCGCTGTAGCTTAAAGCAGTGTTTTCTCCGAACAACCGGAAAGCTCCGGATTCATCTGAGTGAGTATAATTAAAGAATTTTAGTGAATATTAAAAATTAGAATTTCTAAATAAGTTTTGAATTTACGGACGTTTAGTGAAATCGGAGAGAAATTCGGATGAGTTTTAAATCGCGTGGGACCCGTTTCCACTTAAAGTCAACTAAACCACTAAGATTACTATTCATCACCACTCCCACTCATTTCGCTCTCCCCTTGCTGCGCAAATCATAGCCCCCACCCCCATTCACCATGAAAAATTTCCTTTGGCCATAACTTGGCCATTTCTCCAACGAATTCAACGATTCTTGTCTTGAAACTTGATGGAAAACACCTCCTGAATCCATTGGTAGCCTTGTTTAGCCTTGAAAGTGAGCGTGTGAGGAGATCTAACTCAAATACAGTTGCGGTTTTGGTGAGATTTTTGGTGTTCATGAAGCTTTTTCATGCTCCAACGGTGGAGTATGCTTAGGTGGAGCCATATACCGTACAATTGGGTGAGTTATTTCAACATTTCATTGGTTGAATTTTGAGTTTTGATTATGGACCCTAAAGAGGGATTTTGTGATATGTTGTGTTAGAGAGCTCAAATGGAAAATGTCTATTAGATGATAATGTCTTAGAATGATGTATTAATGCTAGAAATGCAATGAAAATTTTAAGCGAAAAATGGTGAAATTTAACTTAGAAAAATTTGAGTGCATGAAATGGAATTTTGAATTTTGTGTTAATGTGTGGTATGGTGAATTGTAGTGTGATTATATGATAATATGAAGTGATTGTGTGAGGTGTGGACCATGGGAATTGAGTGGAAATCCTTGGTTTGGCTAAACATAGAATTCGACCATTTAAGTATAAGTGAGTAAATGATGTTTTGGAAAATTTTGGTGATGTGTTGTGTGTTGAAAAAGTCATTAGATGGGTTGTGTGGTGATTGGCATGTGGAAGGGTCGCCCGCTGCTCCGTGTCCACTGGTACATCCTGAAATAAATGCCCCGAGACGGGGTGAGATATACGGATATATCTCAGTAACCAAGAGGTTCTGGAGAAAACTCCACCCAATGGTTCACTTCGATGTATACAAATAGCATAAAAACAACACCACTGTTATAAAATGGGATAAAGCAAGGGATTTAGAGAAAGGGGGGATATATCAGAACAACTACGACATGCGGGATGGTAGCTACCAATACCACGCCATGTCCTCGGCTATACGCCTATGGGTACTACCCCTGGCGTGTTCATAGAACAACCCACCAAGGTACCCCTTCCAACCATATACACCCGAGACAACCTAGTGTGCTCATATCCGGATAACACATAAGTGTTAAAATTGGCCTAATGTGCCTAAAGTGTTATATTTCGCAAAACGTTGCGTAAAAGTCGTAAAACAGAAAAACGGCGAGTGAACTAGCCTTTTGGTAACCTAAGTGAGTGTAATAAAATGAGAAAGAAAATTTAGAAAAATAAATTCTAAAAAGACACTGATATGGCCGAACCCTCCCTAGTAGTGAGGTGAAATTTGACGTTTTCACGTTTTGACGTATTTTGACTGAAACTGACGGCTATACATGGTTGTATAGGTTGCCGTACATGGATTTAAACCCGGAACAGTGAAACAGTGGATTGCCCTTGGTCCTGGACCAAGTGGATCGAGGTAAGTGATGTGATTTACACATGCTATTTTGAAATTCATGAGTGGTTTAAAGTTCTAAGTGTGTGGAATTGTCCTCTGTGTAGGCATTCCCTGTATATCAAGTTGTAAGTGGAGTTTCTGCGGAGCTCAGTGGACGGATAAAAAGAAAGGTAACCTCTTGGTACCGGGGCTTGTTCCCTTTGTGTGTTCCACCATACCCGTTGAAGGTGATGGTAGGAAATGTGTATGAGTAGTGTAGAACAGCATGAGCATGCATATGCATTATGACAGTGGGTACTTATGTACCGGATCTCTGGCCAGTAGATATTTTTAGCCTTCGGGCAAGTTTTCCGGACTGCCACTGGATAGGTCTCCGAGAGGGAGTTACAGTTGACCCAGGGTTGTGGTGTGTTATCCGGATAGGAGCACACTAGGTAGTCTCAGGTGTATATGGTTGGAAGGGGTACCTTGGTGGGTTGTTCTCTGAACACGCCAGGGGTAGTACCCATAGGCGTATAGCCGAGGACATGGCGTGGTATTGGTAGCTACCATCCCGCATGTCGTAGTTGTTTCTGATATTTCCCCCTTTATCTAAATCCCTTGCTTTATCCCATTTTATAATAGCGGTGTTATTTTTATGCTATTGATATACATCGAAGTAAACCATTGGGCGGAGTTTTCTCCAGAACCTCTTGGTTACTGAGATATATCCGTATATCTCACCCCGTCTCGGGGCATTTATTCCAGGATGTACCAGTGGATATAGAGCAGCGGGCAAGAAGCCCGCATGATGATGAGTGGAGTAGTGATGCATATTTCGCTTCAGTGTATTATATTTGTCATTTTAGGTATGATTTCATTTGTTAAGTAAAGTTGTAATATGTGGATTATTGTAAATTGAAGTTAAAGTGTAAGTGTAATTGTAATTCAGTATTGTAAATATACCATGGATGTATGCTTAGTATGATGGAAGGGCTTTAGGCCTATTTTAGGTTTATGATTATCCGTATGATGAATTATGCATGAAATTGAAAGTTGGTGATTGAAACTATAAAAGATTTGAAAGTGAACTGCTGATGTTTTAAGTGTAAATTGGATTGGGTTGTAAGCGCCCCAAGGCGTTGTTGGTCCTTGTGTGTGTCACCCATTGGATTTTGCTGGATTTCAGGTACAATGGTAGTGTTAAACAGCTTATGCAAAATTGGGGATTTTAGGAAATACAAAGGAAACTCTGGCGAATTTTCTGTAGAATTGGCAGTTTTTGGGTGAACTTCGGGAGGGCGTATCTCTCTCCACAGTGGTCCGATTGGGACGTGCCATATGCCATTTTGAAGCTTAAGATATCCCCTACGTTGTGTCAAAATCCTAGAATCATTGGTGGTGTGCGCAGCCCATGGTGGCTGATGGCACAATCTGCCCTGTTTTGGCCAGTACCAATGGGCAGAATCGGGTCTGTGTTGGGAAATTAATTCCCGCTTCGTTACTTGGTCAAATTAAGCATACGATATATCAAATCGAGTTTTGAGGTGACTAGTTTATGGTGTAAAAGTTTGAGAGACAGTGGCCTTGTGGTTAGGTGCAGAATATTCTGCGAAGATGGGAGGTTTTGGGCTTTTTTGGGGTTGGTGGGCAATGTTATTTGTCCAACTTCAAACGGCGATAACCGGAGCTCACGAGCTCGGAATCGAGTGTGTGATAGCTTGTTAGAAAGGTAATTGAATAAAGAAAAAAGATAACCTGGAGTCTAGGTTTGAAATTTTGTTTTGTGTTCGCAGAAAAATAAATTAGTGAATCTGGTCAAGTTGGTAAAAACGTAAAAGTGAGGAATTAGCTAAGTGGGTTTGTGGGAACCCCTTAGTGTCTTATATGTAGTACAATAAAGTGTATAAATAGTTTAAGTAAGTCTTCCGCTAGTGTTTCAGTTACGATCACAGTTCTTAATCGGAAAAGTTTATTCGCATTTTTATAAATGAATCGCTGTGATTGTAACTGCGCTTAATATCATAATTAATGTTAACAATACCAGTGTACAACGGGCTATTACATAATGCATACTTGTTATATTCTCTTGCCAATAGAATTACATTATTGCACACTGCACTGTCATACATATTCTGATGCATGCATGAATTTTTATAGTGTGTTTATACCAGAAGTGAGCTTAGGGGTGGAGGAACCCTCCAAGGGTCCCTAACCTACTGAGGTAATTATATTATATCACCACGCGTTACGGGAATCACCGTTTCAGGTACAGGAGCTGATGGTGCTGAGACATCGCGTAGCAAGAGGCCAGATAAGAGATACTACTTGACATGATTGTCAGGGTCTTGTGGAGTTTAGATTTATACCATACGTACTTTATTTGGAGTTGCATATGCCATTTATATTTTTTGATAGCATAAAAGATGTCTATGCTATGTCGATAGTGTGTATATGATGTTAGTTATGCATGCTCAGGTCTATTTTACTTATTTAATTGCATCTCGTTTGTTTATTTGATGTAATTATATAAGTAACATCATGGACATTATTTGGATACAGTATAATTATGAGATAGCCTATGCCATGCATGGCTGGGTAATATGGTTTATGTCTGGATTATATTAAACTGTCAATCAGGTTGAAAGTTTCATATGGGGATTATCCCCAGTAGTCCAAAATACAGAGGAAATGCTGTCCATTTTATTTTGGCCATGGAAGTAAAAAGGGTTACAATATATAAGGAAAAAGAAAAAATTTATTCAATTCGCTTCCGCATTAATTAAGTTGAGCATGCTGCGCTTACTATCATATGAATTTTAATTAACCGGCTGCAGATAGGGCGTTACAAAAATGAGATGAAAGAATTGAATGAGTGCAGGGTTGACATATTGTAGATTCTAATGTAGTTCTAAAATTAATTATAAGAGTTGTATTCATAAGAGATTTAGGTAGAATCTAAAAACTATTATTTTGAAGTAATTTCAATTTAAAATTTAAAGAAAAGAAGTTAAGAATAATATTGTGACTTTTTAAAGAACAGCAAACTAAAAGATTAAGTTACTTTTAATAATATAATTTACTCTATTTCCAGTGTTGTTAAAATCGCGTTTTAAATAGTAGGATCGCACGAACCTACAATTTTTGGAAGCCAAGTGATCCAACTCACAACAGAAATCGTAAATCTGGTAGGAACGGTGGGATCGACAGCTAACTTATAGCATCGCTGGAATGGTAGATCTCACTTCGCTTTTTAAGTCGGAAAAAAGCCAAAATATCCACAACCCGATTGCATGAACCATGACCCAAAATCGATTAAAAACAATTTCAGAACTCTTACGAATGCATTTAAGGTTTTTCTCTGCCTTGCGACCTGTTTTGTGCCTTGCTACCTCTTTCGAGTTTTATCCGCTTGCTAATTTCTCCATTCGATTTGTTGCGCAACCTGCTGGCTCCGGCAACTGAGATAGCAGTGGTTGGATTTGTCTGAGCTGGTGGAGAAATTTGAGTCGGTTGGATTTCTCCATTTGTCTTTGAGTCAGTGGATTTTTCTATGTTTTAATCGAAGGGCTTTTTTTTAGGTTATTGTTCCTTTACTTCTTTTGAGGGTATTTATTTAAGGAAAAAGTGTTTGTCTTTTTGAATGACATAATTTATATCATTTCATTCTCACAGTGGTAGGACCCATACTTTTATATTTTTTTTGTCCACTCTCTCTTTTCCTTTATCTATCTCTTTCTCTCACTTAAAATGACACAACTTTACATCCTTTAAAATGATAGACACTTCCCCCTTTTTTAAAGTATGTTGTCTTCTGTTTGTCAATTTGGTAATATTATATTTTGATTGCATGACCTATGTGCTCTTGAATATTAGTATTATATTATAACATTTTAACCCACGGTTGTTATTGTGTTTCTATTAACATTTTAAACCATTGTCGTTGTTGTGTTTCAATAGTTTCTTTACTTCTCTTGTTTGGTACGATGATTTTTTTTATAAGTATGTTGTTTGTCAAAAAATTTAATATTGACTCCTTAATATTAATATTATATTATAAAAAATTTAATAGTTAATAATTTTTTCAATTTATCACATTCATACATGCTCTTTGACATTTGGATTATGAGTTTTACAATTGATGTTAGTTATTTACATGTATATATATAATTGAATATAATTTTATATCTTAGGTAATAAGATCTTACGATCCGTGTCGATCCAGCGATTTATGATTTTGTCGATTTTAACAACATTGTCTATTTTGTTGGGCAAGTGGCTTCTTACACGGGACGCTTACGGAACACCTAGAGGGGGAGTGAATAAGTGTTCTAAACTTTTTCAAAAACTTTTTCTTAGTAGATCCTTAAATCTGTAAAGTCTAGACAAAGTTGAACAATTAAGCTCAATCACCACAACAACTAACTAGTTGACAGAAATAAATTTATATTTCTATTTGAATTCAATAAATAATTACACAATTTTTCTTCAGTCCCTATATATCCAAAATAATTTTTCACAATGCTAAGATCAATGTAGTAACATAAATCGTACCTTAGAAATTTATAGAGTATAAACGCAGCAATATAATTTTCTTAAACAAAACAGAAAAATATTAATTCTGCTACAACACTTTTAAACCAGAAATCAGTGTTACTTTAAGTCTCTAAACAAAATATTCAGAAATTAAATCAGAGAGACCAGAGACACACGATATATCCTGGTTCACACCCACTAAGCCTAAGTAGGGTGCTACGTCTAGACTGAAGTCGCTGCAGATATTTTATTTATCACAAGTGTACCATTTTACAAACACGCGTCACACAAGCAATCAAACAAAATATCAAAAACTTTGCTAGTGCCTACACTGCTCCAAGCTCTGAGAATACTCTCAAGCCGAACCTACGGAGTTCACCAACTCCTCTCACACAAGACCTCCACTTCCCCTAGTGGATTCTTGAGGCTCCAGGCCTTGAGACACTCTCAAGCCAAGCACAAGGTTGCCAACCCACACGGTTGCACCCACACACCTAGGATAGATTTACAACACGCAACAACTTCACTTTAACAACCAATACAATATCTCAAATTTATAACAGAAAATTTATCAACCTATTACAATGTCCTATCACACTTGATATATCAAATAAGGCACAGCAACAAGCTCCAAAATGATATGATGTATGCAGAAAATTTAGAACACAAGTATATGTATCACAAACTACAAATTTTTAGCAATAAGGAACTTGTATTTATTTATATCAAGTATCTAAATGATGGACACTAAAAATTCTGATTTAAACAAAAATTATCACACTATATCCAGAAAAATCAGAATTGTAATTTTTCTCAAAATTTCACAAAAAAATTCAGAATTAGTTCTAGATAAATTTTTTAGTAATAAACCACAAGAAATCTTAATTTTAAGCACAATATGCCTCAATTAAAATAGAAAGTTCAGATTTAATATTCCAACAATAAAATTTCTAGAACAACTCAAGATTAGGTTTCTAAACAATAAATCCCAAACAAAAATCTGAATTAAGACTTATATATAAAAAGATTCAGATTTAATATTTTTTAATCAATCTTTCACAAAAAATTAGAAACACAAATCTTACACAAAGAGCATCATGATTTCTACTATATTCACTTAATATCAAAACAAAGAAATTTGAATACTCACAATATACAAAAAAAAAAAACAGAAAATTAATTCAACAATATCAAGTATCAAGAATATATCAAAGGATACTCAAAACAAGGTTTAAGATATTACCTCAACAGATCTCAAATATTCAGCAAAGTAAAATAGAAAATGTGGTTAGGGTTCTTCAACCTTAGTTCCAATAATCTTGAATTAAATGCTTCAAAATGGTTGAGAACTTATCAAAGAGCAGAGACCGTAAGAGCTTTGAAAATATTCTTGCTTCCAAAACTATTGAGAAACTTCCGAAGAACAAAGACGATGATACAAAGAAAATGAGATTGCGTTTTTTCGAGAGCATAACGAAGAAGAATGGGTACTGAAAGTTTGAAAGATGTATATATTGAAAAAAAAAAGTTGCTCTCTTTTTATTATTATTATTATTATGGATTTTATAATAGTTATGTTATAGGAAAAGTGATTGTGTAATGTTATAGAGATTCGTTTTGCG
Organism: Gastrolobium villosum; assembly: GCA_032173675.1. NCBI lineage: Eukaryota > Viridiplantae > Streptophyta > Magnoliopsida > Fabales > Fabaceae > Gastrolobium > Gastrolobium villosum. The sequence goes on from JAVKPL010006296.1 coordinate 18,081, forward strand.
TGCAGGAATTTTTTTGTTTTTTTTTTGCTGCGGGTCCCACGAAATGTTGTGAGTGTAGGAAAATTTTTGTGGTCATGTTAAATGATAGATGATAAACCTTATTATTATATACATCAAGATTCTGACCAAGCTTTGATTTAGGGGAAAGGTGCAACTGCTTTTTTACATTTTTTATTATTATTATTTTAAATCTAACTAACTTTATATAGTATAGCTTTTAAACAAAGCTAAACCACTATGTACGTGCGTTAGAAAAATCAATTGATTAAACAATATTTTATATATTAAAACCAAAAGTTTATATATATATATATATAAAGAAACGAAACCAATCTACGTCTACAGGCGTTCTTTTCATATTTATTTCGTTGATTGATTTATATATATATATATATATATATAATACTTTTACATTTTTCTTTTTTTATTAAAATAGATTTTTAATTAATTTGGATTTTATTTTTAAAGACCTGTTTATTTAGTTTTTTTAAATTTTTTATTGAGTCACTCAATATAGCTAAATACATGTTATGCAATGGAGCTTGGAATCATGCTTAATGATATATCTAATGTGTTACAAAAAATCTAAAAATTATCTAACCCGAAACTTTAGCATCTTTAAAATTAGTTCTTCATGCTTTGACATCATCAAAACCATTTAGGCATAATCTACTTGAATTTAGAAGGTCCTTCTATCTCCCCCTTTTTGATGATGGCAATATATACTCAAATTGAGACAAAATAAAGGTTAATAGCAAAGGTTAGATAACATGTAATATTCCAACTTTAAAATTTCTTTAAACTCCCCCTATCAATATGCATTAGCTCAATTTGGCATTCATTTATCATATTTTCTCCCCCTTTGACATTATCAAAAATAATAGTAGCATGAGATAAAACAAAACATATGAAAAAAATGGCATAATGAATAAAGACATGTTATAAGGCATGAATGTGCGTGTATTAAGAAGATGAATCAAATAAGCCTAATTCCATACGCAATCTTTCATAGGTATCTCTAGGTAATGGCTTTGTAAAAATATTCGCTAATTGTTAAGTTGTATCAACAAAATTAATTTCAACATCTCTTTTACTAACATGATCACGATTGAAATGATGACGAATATCAATATGTTTAGTGCGTGAATGCTGAATGGGATTCTTAGTTGGGTTAATAGCACTTGTGTTATCACACAAGATTGGAACGGTCTCAAGTTTCAAACCATAGTCCAGAAGTTGTTGCTTTATCCAAAAAACTTGGGCAACACAACTACCTGCAGCTATATACTCTGCTTCCGCAGTGGATAGAGCTACACTAGCTTGTTTCTTACTATGCCAAGAAACTAAAGTGTTTCCAAACAAATGACATGTTCCACTCATGCTTTTCCTATCCAGCAAAGTCGGCATCGGAATACCCAACTAAGCTTTGTGGAAATCCCTTAGGATACCACAATCCCATTTGACTAGAACCCACCAAATAACGAAAAAAACTTTTAACAGCAACTAAGTGGGACTCTCTAGGATTAGATTGATATCGTGCACACAAGCATACAACAAACATAATATCAGGTCTAGAGGCGGTCAAATATAAAAGTGATCCAATTATACCTCTATACCTTGTAGAATCTACCGATTTACCTTGATCGTCTTTATGAAGTGTACATGAGGAGCTCATGGGTGTGTCAATATGCTTTGCATAGTCCATCCCAAATATCTTTAGGAGGTCCTTGCAATACTTTGTTTGATGAATGTATGTGTCATCCCTTTCTTGCTTGATTTAGAGGCCAAGGAAGAATGTCAATTCTCCCATTATACTCATCTCAAACTCATCCTGCATAATCTTAGAAAATTCTTCACATAGAGAGGCATCAGTAGAACCAAAAATAATGTCATCTACATAAATCTGTACTAGTAGTGTCTGATCATGTTTTTTCTTTATAAAGAGTATAGTGTCAACTTTACCACGAAGAAATGCTTGTTCAAGCAAAAATTTACTTAGCCTATCATACCATGCCTTAGGTGCTTGTTTTAAACCATATAATGTTTTCTTTAACATATAGACATGATCAGGCTTTTCACGATTTTCAAATCCAGGAGATTGCTTAACATACATTTCTTCATTAATATAGCCATTTAGAAATGCACTTTTAACATCCATTTGATACAACACAAAATCATGCACACGTGCATATGCAAGCAATAGCCTAATAGCTTCTAGCCTAGCTACAGGTGCATATGGTTCATCATAATCAATGTCTTCTTCCTGACAATAACCCTACGCCACTAATCAACCTTTATTTCTAATAATAATTCCATTTTCACCCAACTTATTTCTAAACACCCATCTTGTTCCAATTACTTGTTGGTGCTTAGGTTTAGGAACTAATTCCCACACATAATTTCTTTCAAATTGATTTAATTCATCATGCATAGCATTAATCCAAAATCCATCATTTAATGCATTATGAATATTACTAGGTTCAATTTGAGACACAAAGGCACAATTATTACATAAATTTCTTAAAGAACGTCTAGTAGTTAAGTCTTGTCTAACATCACCTAGTACTTGGTCAAGTGGATGATTTAATGCTACTATTCTACTTGGTCGTAGGGGTTCTTCTTCAATTTGAGGAGCTATTGATTGTTCAGGTTGTGCTTGAGCTTCCTCTTGGTCATTCAATGAAATCTTTTCAAATTCACCTGCAATATCATCTTCAACACTTGCCCTTCTCGGCACATTAGCAGGATCATAGTATTCATCAAAAGTAACATGTACTGACTCTTCAACAATCATAGTTCTTTTATTAAACACTATGATTTACTAGATAAGGAATAACCAAGGAAAATACCTTCATCGGATTTGGAATCAAACTTACCTAGGTTGTCTTTTGTTGACAATTCGGCAAGTGTACCGATCGCACAAGTAATAAAGTAGTAAGTAAGATCGTCTCCACAGGGATTGTAAAACAATTACTACGATAACCAGTCCTCTTAAGTTAGATGAATCGTTTGTGGTTTAACAAATATTGTAACTTAAATTAATTGAAAGGTAAAAGACTTGTTTTTAGATTTTTGTGAGAAAGAAGAAAATAAGAATATGAATGAATTTTTTTTGTAAAAGATGTGAGAAAATACTGTAGCCAGGATACATTCACCAAATGCTCCCAATTTTACTCTGGATTGATTCACAATATTTATCGAAATTAACAACTCAGACAAATTATCATCTTTAGAATAATTAGTTAGATCCCAATCCCTTGGTGATCTAACCCTTTAATTCAATTGGAACCCTAATCCCTTAGTAATCCCGCATGAAAATAAGCATTATGCAGATAAATCCAACGACTGCGATTCATACAAGTCTATTCCTAGAACATGCATAAATCGTCATCTTTATCTCCTTTCAAAATCAGAATTCCAACATTCCTATTGCAAACCCTAATCCCCAGAATATCATCCCCTATTAGGTTGATCAGATCTAACAGAAATAATATCAATACGCACAAGATAAAGATGAAGTATATTAAAATCAACACATAAAGTGATTCAATCCTTCGTACCAATTGTTCACAAAGGGATCATGACCCTGACTACAGAAAATAGATCTAGCCAATCAACATCATGATCACTGATCTGAAATTCAACATAAACTTAAAATAAAAGAGAAAGAAAAATACAAGAACGGGACGACGAACACGAAGAACGACTTCCTTTATTCTCCAAGCCGGATCTGCCTCAGGGTTTTTGTGTGTGTCACTCCATAAGGTAGAGTCTCTTATTTATAAGAGACTTTGACCTAATTCTTCAAATTCAAATCTTCAATCCTTCGCGCCTCCCACGCTGACAGCGCCATTCCCGCGCTGTGGGCGTGGGAGCCTCTGCCAATTTTTGTTCCCCTGCGCTATGAGCGCCATTCCCACGCTGGAAGCGTGGGCTTTTAGTTTTTCTTTGTCCTTTTTGACTTCATTTTATGCATTTTTCCTGTGAAATCAATACAACATCAGTGTAACACCTGATATTCAGATATTGGACAATTTTAACAGTTATTCTGCCTTTCTTGCATCAGATTGAGTCACATTCTTCTTCTTTTTGTCTTGTAATTCCTTATATGCTGATCGCATATCAAATAATTCCCAGATTTGAACTTTGTTGTCCCCAGCAATGTACAAGACTCAATCTAGGAAACAATCAATTAATCCAACATAACATCGTACAGCCAATCAATAGATCACTATACTAAGCATGACTGAATCAATGCAAAGAACTTTTAACAATGCCTTTTATGAAAAGATCATAATCTAGTTTGAACACCCCTCACCAAGATAATCATATAACGCTCAATACTCAAGTGTTTGGGGGAGTAACAATCACTCAGTCCATCACAGCAATAACATTACCATAAGCTTGATCATATTCTCAAGTTCCTAAAGATGAGGAACATTAACACATGCATAATTGATCAAAAGGACTTCACAGGTTGTAACTTGGCCGGGCTAAAGGGTAGAAATTTATGGATAGTAGCTCAAGCAACAATGAGATTGAAAAACTGATATTTATTTCAATTTTTTTTAATACCTTCAACTCATTTGTTTCACTCCACTAACATTCCCACAGAATTTCGGGAATTAATTCCTTTCAGCCACATTTTCTTTACATTCACCCCTTTTTCTTTTTCTTTTTCTTTTGCTTTTTCCTTTTTCTCCTTTTATTTTAAGGGCACAATTCCTTTGCCTTTCTTTGCATTGGTCTCTGTGGAGCTTACCTCTTTGTTTTCATTCCAAAGCATCAGTGATTCAATCTTAATTAAGGTAAGACAACAGGAATATGGCTAAGCATTAATCAACAGGAATTATGAACAAAAAGGTTCAGGCTCAAAGGGGGTTAGCAATGGAAAAATTCATCTGGGTGTATTATTTGGCCATGGCTAACAGAATAAAATTTGCCTTAATCATTTCAATCAGTGCATGCATCTCAGAGAAACAGAGCAAGTTCTAAAATGCTATCATAGTGAAGTCTCTCAGAATAAAACAAGTGTTTAAGCACAAAATTTCACCAGCTATGATGTCAGACTAGACTTCCAAAAGAATCATTAGGCATTATTAATCATTCAAGCATAAAATTCAGACACACAAGCTGAGATTTGCCTATACGATATCGTGCCTGAAGTTTATGCATTGTATTCCAAGAATTCAATCAAGCATATTTACCAGATAAGCACACATTTAAACCTGAGAATTGTTTTTTTTTTCACAAGACGTCTTTTCCATGGTGTAGTTCCGCAGTAGTTACCAATCTCGCATTCAGCATGCTATGCGACAATTCCCAGATTTAGAATGTTGTTGTCCTCAGCAACAAAATATTCTAGATGATAGCTAATTCTGCCAGATGGAACGCACATATACTTGTTAATTTTCAAAACAGAATAATCATGAAAACTGAACCAAAGTCAAATTGCAGCAATATCATCAACACTGTTTTCAAAATGTAAAAATAATTGGCTCCAAGAAACTAGCAATGTGCAGTGGGTGATAGTGAAAAAATAAATTTTAAATAACATCCATGACATCATCAGCTTCCAGGTCCGCAAGCACATCATCATTAGTAGTGGAAGGCATAGATGGACCAGCCTGTGAAGTGGGTGGAAATTGGGCCATTAACCCAGCTGCGTCAATTCCTCTGTCTAGGCAAAGTCGCTCCAACATACTCATCATATAATTGCTTTGAACCATCAATTGCTGCTGACGATGGTCAAGAGTTTGAAGCAACAGAGAGTCAGCAGACGGAGGTGTAGAGAAGACTGGGGGAGGTGGTGGAACAGCACCGCCAGATGCTTTCCAGATAGCTTGCCTTCTGGATTCCTTCTGCATATCATTGTAGTGGTTCTGGGTTAGATCTTTTTTTATTTTCACATCTCTTGGCTCATCCTCAGGTATTTCCACTCCTGCCTGGATACAGAGTTGCTCAATGAGTGAGCAATGAGCCAAACTAAAGTCTGATCGTCCTTGAGTAATGATATGGACTATCCTATCAGACAGAATAGCCCCAATGTGAAGATTATGGTCCCCCAGTAGAGTATAGAGCAGCACTGCTCTTTTCACATTGACATCACTCAAATTAGTGGAAGCTATGATTGTGGAATTAATGAAGGAATGCCAGAAAATTGCCTCCTCATTGAGGTCCAGCCGATCTAGTTTCTCTGGTACATCTGGCTGACCATGTTTGGATTTCCAGGCAGAGTGAGGTTGAGTGATACCCTCACGGATTGTTGCAGCTAAAGCAGGCATTTCTTCCCTATACACTCCTTCAACAGGCTGCATCCTGTTGAATGTGTCTGTAAAATAACAAGACTGTGTAGCTTCCCAATAGGTGTGCAGGAACCTCTCTATCTGGAATGGTGTGAAGGAGACCTCTCTCCCCCTTACCCAGCTCTTCCTTGTTCTGTCTACAGTGTCCTTATCAGCATTTGCACAAAATTCGCGCAAAATTGTACTGCAGCTTTCTCTTGGGAACAGAACCAGTTTGTTCCACCCTCTCCTCTGGATTGTCATGCTTATCGGACAGTCGTCCGCCAGAAAACTACTGATTCTTCTTTCTTGAATTATTTTCTTTTTTAAGAACCAGTTGTTATACCGGTCCTGTGCTTCTGGAGTTAGGAACCGGTTGCCATCAAAATCGACCAGAGCAGGGGCTCTAGGCCTTTTCATGCCAGATGCACCAGCAAACCCCAATATTCCTATCTAGGGTTTTGATCTTTCGAAATCGGGGGTAAGATAACAATCTGTATGCGTGCTAGCAATAGACGTGTATATGATTGCAGATGTTTAAACTATAGCACCATTGCTTGATTCCATGAGAAACATTGCAAGGAATTGGGGTTCCTCATGGGATTAAAGGGTTAACCCTGCAAGGAATTGAGAGTTAACTATTTATCTCATTGTAGTATAGTGGTGAGTATTCCCGCCTGTCACGCGGGTGACCCGGGTTCGATCCCCGGCAACGACGCCAAAAACTTGATGCTCTCCGGCAAGTATACCGATCGCACAAGTAATAAAGTGATAAATAAAGTTCGTCTCCACAGGGATTAGGATCTAATATCAATTAAACTTTTTCTTAAAGAGTGGAAGATTTCAAATAGGGTTTTGACAAATATTGTCAATTTGATGAAAATTGAATTTTAAAAATAAAATACTTGTTTTTGTATTTTTATATTGAAGAATAAAACAATAAAAATGAAATTGATTTGTAAAGAAGATGAGAAAAGCATTGTAGCCAGGATTCATTCACCAAATGATCCCCGCTTTGTACTCTGGCCTGATTTACAATAATTATTTATATAATCACTCAGATAAATTATCATCTAAAAAAAGATTTAATAGTTAACCCGCAATTCCTTGCCAACCCTTTAATCCCATGAGGAACCCCAATTCCTTGCAATGTTTTCTCATGGTATCAAGCAATGTGCACGATAATTTAAGCATCTGTAATCAGATACACGTCTATTCCTAGCACGCATACAGATCGTTATCTTACCCCCTTTCGAGATCAAAACCCCAATATTCCTATCTATGGTTTTGATCCTCAGAATATCCCCAACTATCAGATCGACCAATTCTGACAAAGGGAATATCAAATTCGCATTGAGTAAAGATAAAGATAATTATATAAATTAAAAACCACAAATCAATCCTTCGTATCAAGGGTTCACCATATGATCGTGACCCTCAACTACAATAAAAAGATCTAGCCAATCAACATACTGATCTCGATCTAAAATTCAACATAAACTAAAAATAAAAGAGAAAGA